>CM052336.1:0-224324 GCA_028455595.1 Lasioglossum vierecki
ATAAATTATTGCTACTTATCAGAGTCTGAATATTTTCCATAATATCTGTTGCTAAAATTTATATTAGTTGCCAACACTGTATGGTAATGTTGTTCGATAATAAATGTTAGAGAATAAATCTGTAGAGATATAGATTATTATACTTTCAAAATATACATTGTCCTTGACAGCCGTTACAGTAAACTTTTCGAAATATTTCCAACTGCGTATATTGTGTATGTTTACATATGTATATAATAGGCATATGTAAACCATGTAGAACGAATGAAATATACGTAGTAGTGTCGAATATTCTTCGTAAGAATTTAATTTACTTTGAAAACATTTACAATTTATAATATTCCCAATATTTATACTCATTTATACTCACTGTGTTTCAGAATTCATGCTCGTATATTCTTTATTTTATTCTTTAAAATATTCATTGTATGTAATTAATAGACTGCGGATGTTTATGCAAAATAAAAGATGACAGCATCGATTCCAAGACACAGAAGCTAAATAAAGGTTTCTTTAATCTTTTAGTTATTTTACTGAACTGGTATTAATACGTCGATGTTCTTAAACTTTCAAAATACATCTACTGCTTTAAATTGTACATACCAATTTTCATTATAAAAGCATAAAATCAGTGAAATTCATTTAGTATTACTTACCAGAAAGTAGAGGAATTCGGATGCTTCAACGGGACACTGTTGCACTAGAAATGATGAATTTTTATAAAACTACTAACACGGGAATGAATCTATTTAACTGTAATCTGGAAGAGCGAGGACACAAGACTGCGTTGATCCGATTACTCTCCTAATGGACGAGCGTCAATATTTAGCATGTGTTTACTTGTACGACCCAGTTGGTCGTAATATTCGAATTTAGTCGCGCCTAGCTTTCGTATTAAATATAATTTAGGGCCCGCTCAGATAGCATAACTGTTGGCTACAGGAGCCGCGTAGCCAAAAACCTTAAATTTCGAGCGCGGCTTGACGGCTCCTTATTGTTTTTATTTTATTTTGTCGCCGATTTCGTCCGAATTGCCCACTGTGCGCCGCCGCCGCCGCCGCCGTCACCGCTTATTTGAAAAATTATTATTTTTAGAGATGCTAGAGTTTCTAGAGATAACTATAATTATAGAATGAATTACATTTTATTGATAGTTCGTTAAAACAAATTGTGCAATATTTATCTAAATTATCCGTATTCTCTACTTTTGATTTTGTAATTTCAAATCAATTATTGTTAAATCTTGCAGAAAATTGTAAATATTCGAAATATCTTTGTAATACGCTTGTAGATGGAAGGACGAAAGTTTTTTGTAATTGGCGATAACATTTTGGAACCTACAAAATATAAAGATATAGCGCAAAATATTTCAAGTCTTCTATATATCTTCTACCATGAATATTACCACTATTTTGCTTGATCTGCATATCATTAAAACTTCCTACGTTCGGTAATAACAATTTCTTACAGCGACGTCACGCGGGGATAACATGGAAATCACAGTGATCTGAAAGACCGTGTCACTAAAAGTTGTACCATCGACTGACTCACACCAGTTGGAATAAATCTTACAAGGCATAAGAGAACACACCGAAATATTTGCGCGATACGATCCCCGTAAGGCTGGCAGTCTTTAACAGTATCTCATCGGTGCTTTGTGTTTCCTGTGCGTTGATAAGTACTTTGATATACATTAATTCATCAAAATACTAGCGCGTGTTGGAAATGATGCACAAATCCAAATACACACCGACCGTCGGCGAAATAGATCATCGGCGAAGAGTTATCGACAAGATAACACAGATGGCAACGCTAGTAGTTGAACGGAACATGGGTGCAGTCAACTGTACTTTTAAAATATACTTTAAAATGTACTCAACTGTATATTCAGTAGTACTGAATTTCGCGCTACTTCATATGACATCATGTTCTCCTAATACAAAGTTGAATTTTTTCGGAAAATCTGTCAAGCCGGACGGTCGATAATTTCGGAAAATTTTTCGACAACCTCGAAAATTGACTTGTATATTGGGAGAATATGATATCGAAGGAGGTAGCACGAAATTCGGTAGTACAACTGACCGTTGAGTCAGAACGAATGCCATGTTCCTCCTGGCTCCCTTTCTTACAGCAACGAACTTATCGAGAAATTATCGTGGAGAATTGTTAATTTTGTTATCAAAGAAAAATATAATCGTTCCTTGTTTGAAAATTTATAGTACCACTTTAGTGCTTGCAGCACTATAAAAAACCATTTGCACTGCGTTCGACGTGTATACTCGTCATTGCTTCATGTTAATTCCGCACTCTGTGGGGTATTTCTAAATGTGAACAGCCAACTCTATACATATAGTTAAATTTATAAAAATAGAATATTAGAAATAACAGCATAGAATTGTGAAATTATGATATCCAACAGATTGCGAAAAAGAAGGCAGATTGAAATGTGCGCTCGCGACAAACATGTCGTTCGTCAACTTTTCATTACCCCCATTATCATTAATAAACCCGTTTTTCCTTCCGGCTTGTCCTTACAATATTTATTGTCTTATTTAAAGTGAAACGTGCATCCGTAGTGTGAGCTCCAAGTTTAACCACTTATCGACAACCTGCATTGCATCGCGAGGCCCACGCGCAGCTGTTGTTTTTGCAACTGTCGCTATCTTCCATGCACAAATTCCAATATGTTGCATCTGAAAAATAATGGTTACCATCGTCTCGAAGTAGTCAGTCCCTTGATAATTCAAACAACTTTTAACTGCAACCTTTATAACTCCCGCGATGGCCTCCTTCTCTTCCCTACCCTTCCGGTTCGTCCTAGAAGCGTTACTTTCTTCCGCCCCCTTTACGACTGGTCTACACTCTCTTTACGGAGCTGTACATCTTAAATAATTGATCTTAACGTAGTTGCCGGCGTTTTTATAACTGTTTTACCGCCCGCTGTTGCCGCTGTGATATATATTATTTAGCCGCTGGTTTTTAAACTTAAGTCCCTGAACATGGAGGTGTGAAAAGACTGAACAACTATTCGGGATACGCTTGTTATCCTGCTCTGTTGCTCGTTAATCCGATTTTCAACTACATGTGTGTTAATTATGCCTCGTACAGTTCTACATGTATACATTCTACATATTGTATATATACATATGGAACAACAATAAACAAAAATTGCTAATACAAGAAATTGGTTATCTTCTCTTCTCTTTCACCTAAAATTTATTTTATACTAATAACTTTACTTGTCCATTAACTTCAATAAAAACTTTCAAAAATATAGAACGGACACATGGAGTGGCTTAAAGAATGAATATTTGATTACCGATTTGTTAGATGGTTTTTTATTGTGAAATGATTGCTCCAGTGAAATTGTGTTTGGCTAGATTGGTGGGATGTGACACAGTATACGTTGGAAGAAATCGAAGAAGCTCCAATCGAGAGCCTAGCTTCACCAGAGGAGTGCAGCTATTTGGACGCATGGCGGCACTTTCAGCAAGAATGAACTTTCCGAATGCTGAATGCAACATCGTTCTCTTCTGGAAAGCACTTTGACAGTGCCCCACGGGTACATTACTAGGATTGCCGCCACCAATTGAACTCCCCTGACTCAGCGGAGAGCGCGGCTCCGCTCAGCTCAACTCCCTTATGCCTGCAAACAGAGCTGCCCGAGGCGACACCGCCGTTCAAACACCCAATCACTCGATTCATAACGATGAAGCGACTTGCAAATTCTCCATTGTTAACGTTATTTGCCTTAGCCGCGCATTGACTGCGCTGATCTGTATAATAGGTATTAACCCGGAACGATTCAAACTTCAGTCCAGGCCAGGCCGGTACAACTTCTCGAACCTGTCTAATTAACTTTCCGCAATTTCAAATTTAAAACACGCTGCCGCTGCTTTTTACCTGCAACGGAAAATCAATTGGAAATCTAGGGATTTTTTAATAATTTTTTATTTATTAATATCTATAGCTTATTATTTCTATGCAAGATTTTTTAAACGACGAGATAGATAGTACAAGACTAACAAATCTGAATCTTGCGATGAGTTCAACGCAATGCAACAAACTGTGCCGCCAGTAGAAACCAGTCCTTTTATTGATCATGTACAATAACAATAATATTCTGAAAGATACAAATAGACTGGTACGTGCCAGCTTATTTCACCATCAAAGTTGGCTAAAAACTGATCCAAACTATGAAAACACCTTATAGAAACAACATACATATAAACTCGTTAACATTTTCACAATATCTCTATATTATAATATTTAGATTAGTTGCTGTCAATTTTGAAACAAGCAAGTAGCGTGTTTATAAAAGTATGTAAGAAATAATACTGACATATTGTGATATCCTTTTCAGCTGGTTAATATAATTGCTCTTTTAACAAAATCCAATTCATTAATTCAAAGAAATACAATATTATATTATACAATAAAAATATAATATTAAAACGATAATATTAAATATATATATATTTTGAAAGTACTTAAACTTTTTCAAATCATAATAACAATAAAAAGTAACAATTTTCGATTTATGTATAAATATATGGAGTAATACAATTTTCGTAGTTGTCTGATAAACTCCAACCTCCGTTCATCAAACGTGGGACACTGCCATAGCACAAGAGAGCTGGCAAGATTGTAGTGTCCTGATCTACATCTGTTTATCGTTGTGATTATCTCACGATGGAGATACGTGTGACTACACTACGGTTTTAATTTTCGGTTGTGGAAGTGTGCAAATTACTTTACACCTTTAGGTAAACCTTCTTTCTCTATGATGTCGAATGTATTTTGTGTTGCCGCTGATTTAACCGATTCCCTTAGATCTTAGAAAGGAATTTTGACGGAGAATGAGGCTGCGGTGTTTGTCGTTGTTTTAGCTAATGTGTCTGCACTCTCGTTGCCCAGAATCCCAATCCGAGCCCCGGTACCCAGTAGAATTTAATTTGAAAGCTGAAAATGTTTGAAGTTGAAAACATTTATTTCTTATTTTTAGGATATAGAGATTCGTTTTTGTGATTATATCAGTTTGTAGACGAAGAGTAGTGCGCTAAGAGAATCCGTAAAAATGAGAAAATTCTGATTGGGATGATTAAAGCTATTTTTACAGTGTAGTTCAAGGCTATAGATTCCGCAAGTGAAAATATATGCGTTTTTGGTTATACTTCTTACAACGGTTATATCTAAGTCATTACAGACCAGTGGCGCACTCAAAGGGGGAGTCATGGGGCCAAGTCCCCCCACAATAAACACGAAACAAAACACTGGAAAATTAGCTAAACCGTAGAATAGCTGTTTCTATTATATAAAATAGTTTTTTGATTTCCGTCGCCCTAAAACGCCGAGTGGGTTGAGAGAGAGAGAGAGAGAGAGAGAGAGAGAGAGAGAGAGAGAGAGACAGAGCGAAAAGGAAGCGCAAGTGAACACTGCGTTTATACTGCACACCGTGAATTTAACCAGATTCGGACACTTCGTACTCCTTTGGTCGATGACGTATAGAATCGGCTGGAGCAGGTCCTGACAGGTCCGGACAGGCCTTGCGCTGCCCGGTTGGGTGGGGGAAGCTAAGTCATCGCGTCTCAGAGCGGATAAGGAAATAATGAACATTGGTTTTGATGAAGCTTTGAATTAGAGTGAATCAATTTAGATGTAATTTGAATTGATAATACAAAAAATTCATCCTGATATATTAATAGCCTGTTACTATTTACTGTAGGATTTTGATCGAAGAGTTTCTGGCAGGAGTCGCGTGCAGTAGGTTCGCGACAGGTTTGCGGCAGGTTAGCGGCAAGTAGGGTCGAATGGGCCGCAGACGGACACCCCTGGAGCTAGAGATTGCATATTAGCGGAAATCTACTTTCGGAGGAGACGTCTGTCGATTCTCCGTGGTAGGCGTTTGCTAATACACGGCTCGTCGTGCTCATAGACCCACTTTATACGACCGAAAATTGTAGGTAAGATGCAAGAGGACACTGGCAGAGGGAAGAAGCAAAGGTGGCGGTGGATAGGGCGGTAGGGAGGTAAAGGAGAAGGGAGGAATTCGTAATATAGAGGGCCGCTCTACGACCCCGCTGGGAGGAATTCCGGGGTACGTTTTAAATTGCTGCATCCCCAACCTCCTTGTTTATGTATGCTACCGTGTTTCTTATTCTTGTGCGGCAGCGAAGGAGAGCGCGCGCCCGCCCTAACTTTATGTGCACAGCGCCGGCATAAGTATGCAATCTATGCGTCGGTGTGACTGTGCTCGAGCTGTGTGCACGTACGTGTGAAAGCAAGAGAGTTCGTGTGCCACGAGGTAGGATGCATGGGTGTAGCCGCGAACACGCGATCGCGCTCGCGCTACCAACGTGTGTGTATTGTATGGTGAAACGTGGTCCTACGTTTTCTCTCGGCGTGTTCCAACCGCCCCACGATCTGCCCGTTTTCTCCCGTGGATTCTTTTCGTCTTCCGAACCTGCTAGACTCTTCCTCCTTATTTCCGACTTGAGCCAGGCAGGCTAACCTTCGTGCCACCACCGCACCGATCTGAACCCTGTGTGCTATTCCCTTTTCTCCTTCGGTTCTTTCCTTCCCTCCTTTCCCCACCCTCTTGCACCTTCTTCACCTCCTGCTCCTCCTGCTCCTCCTGCGCCTCCTCTCGCTCCTCCTGCTGCTTGCTTGTCTGCTCGGCTTCTACTTTCCGGCCTCAATTGCTGTAATCTATGGCCTATGCTCCTGGATTTAACCGTGGAATTGAGCCACGGTGATTTGTACGGTTTATTAATATTGCACGGTATTGGGGATGGAACTTGGCCATGGGTTTTCATAGATTTTCAACGACGGCACTGCGGATGATTATATGTACGCGAACGGTCGATATATTGCTACACGATGTCTTGTAAACCAATTTCCGCGAGCCCGATTACACCCGCTGCTATTCTACGGATCTTGATGCTCGAAAATCGATGACGTTTATGAAATATTTATCGTCTCGACCAGACGGGAAAATCGAGTTTCTATCCAAAGGTTACGATGATGCGGCGGGTGCCTCTAACATTTTCTTATTCTTGCGTTATAACGTTTAACTAGACTGCGGATCTTTATGCAAAATAAAAATTGTCTGTTTAGTCTACTCAATTTTCCTATAAATGCATCAAGATCCAAGTCTAGTTATTACAGCAGGACCTCGGTTATTCGATCAAAACAGGAACATAACTTTTCGAATATCGGAACAGTTACTCACTGATACTATATATTTCATTTTTATTAATTTGTACATTAAATAGCGTTGCATATGGGTCGCCCTAAGTTTAGCTTTTTACGATCTTAAGCATGCTGGGAATTAAAGACTACAGACATTGGAAGTTCGAATAATCGAGGTTCTACTGTACGTGAAAATACTTCAGCTAATTTTCTGGTTAGAATGTTGTATTAGTATAGGGACCACGCAAAGTTTAAATAAAATCGATCTTGTCATTTATCTAAGGGAACATGTACCAGTTACTTTTACGTTTAGTATTGATACTATGAAAATTGCCTTGTTTATCAGACATCTATTCTAAGACTCGATTCAGCCGAAGTCTAGGTTAAATTTAGAATCTCTCTCTAGATCCAGGTGAGGTAATTTTAGATCAATTTCATAATTCATTACAATATACAAGGTAAACCACTGAACATGATCAGTTTAGATTACTCTGTTATTTGGAAGCCGATCGAAATTTCTTTATCAAATATAGCACAGTTCAGAGAGAGAGAGAGAGAGAGAGAGAGAGAGAGAGAGAGAGAGAGAGAGAGAGAGCTTTAAAACGATTATAATAAATTTTGTGTCAACTCTGGCTTTCAGGAATTTTCAAGATCACCATGAAAATTATTTAAATAAAAATAAATTTTTAAAAATACCACATTTTTAAAAACGGACTAAAAATTTGTGACTATGATTTTTTAATAGCTATGAAATTACTTGTAAGATTTAAAACGAAAAATGTGTTAAAAAATCACAATTTACAATAGTAAATAATAGTTGCATACTACAGATGGATATAATGTAGGATTGCATTTATCCGTAGTACACAGACTGAAATATAATTCGCTTGTCAGTGCCCTATTTCTCTCATTCTCGATTGTATGTATTTGCTTAGTACCTTCAACGCAGTTCCAGAGATGACTACAAGTAGCTGTGGGACAATCAATTATTCCGTTTGTTTAAACATTCATATCGCAGTATAAAGGGGGGTTTCATCGTAACTAAGACTGTTCAGGTCTTCCTCACAGGTCAACCTTCATTGTAAAAGTAATAAAGTATATATGTACAAGTATTTATGATACTAACGTCTGTACAAGGCGAATATGTTGACTCCTCATTTTTAGCAAAAAATTAATCTGTAATTCTTGCACGTCTTCATGAAATTAATTAGTTTATAATAGAATTTATAATATAAAAAACAGGACAACGGAAGAAGGGAATATCACGAATGGAGAAA
This sequence comes from Lasioglossum vierecki, assembly GCA_028455595.1. NCBI lineage: Eukaryota > Metazoa > Arthropoda > Insecta > Hymenoptera > Halictidae > Lasioglossum > Lasioglossum vierecki. Next base: position 8,469 of record CM052336.1, read on the forward strand.
CTTATCAAATTACACATGAATAAGCTATGAGCTTTTTGCATTTATGGCATGTATCAATATGCAAAACGCAATGAAGCAAATGCTGCAAGTGAGATTAATAGCTTTATTGTGTTCCCTACTTAATAAACCTGCTAATTAATGAATTACATTTTTGCAATTTTATGTTTCGTGAAATCAACTATGAAAATATTCATGCTGTATAAACATTTGGATAAATAGTTGATAAATATCATCAATGTGCAGCGCTAATATACAATAGTAACATGGTTCATATTCAGTAAGACAAAATTCAGACGGGACGACGCGACGCGACCGATAGAAACTATTTTATTGTAGAAAGCATAAAGTGTAATCTTTTAAAACTCAGTTAAAACTAATTATCTTCTGTTTTATATAATGTATGTCACACGCACACGCTTCTATTTTAGCAATGGAAACCACAAAATAAAATATTTTTATTTTAGCAATGGTCTGTAATGACGTTTTAGCAATGATTTTAGAAATTTTCAGGGCGTGTCCGCCTTGAAAATTCTGGGGTAAGTTCCGGCCGTGTGGTTCCTTACAGTCCTCTTACCAAAAGGCCTTATCAATTGCCTTTCCCACTCCGTGGCCAGATCCTTCAGAACCACGTGTTCTACGCCATTATTGTTCAGCAATACGACATCGCGTGTCGGGTAGCTTGCCTTTTTTAAAGATCTCGCTTTCAATAGATAGTCATTATCTGAGGGACCCTATGCGGTCCTCAGTTTATTGCATTTATTGCATCGTATGACATTGGGGTTGTTTACTAAATTCACGGCCACTCGCACCATAAATCCCTGTCATAAATATATAAAAAACCAAACATTCGTTTGATCGTTCTTCCCGGAACTCCGTTCCAACCGTGTTACTGCTAACATATGTACAATGTACATTATACACGATTAATATAATTACTATCATATGGGTGTTCCAATACAGATGGGAGAAAGGAGTACTACCATGGAATTAAGATTGTATTTTATTCCACTTTCTTAAAATTCGTCTACAAAAATTGTAAATTGCACAAACATCTGCAATCTAGTAATAACTTAATAACGTAGCCTAAATCACGAATTTTTTATTCTTTATTTTCGACTTATATTGTCATAGACAACCACCCCTTAAATTTTCTTCCACCTGTAGTCCAGCACCTTGTAAATTTTAGTTCTAAAGTTGCTATTGTTCCATTCTGAGCTTTCCGTTGAAGAATCGACATAAAACTGCTTCGGCCAAGGAAATAAAGCTCAGTATTATTCACAAATAGGCTCTTATAAACTTAATACGCCTGTTAAAACTAATATACATATCATCAATCGTATTGTAGTCCGTACTGTATTGAATTTATTGAAAAAAAGATCTTATGCACAGTTTATCCATAGATCCAGGTACAAAAATCTATGAATAGTTTAACACTTATTCAAAGGTGAACTATCGCACACTTTGCTATACGATACGAGCTATATTGTACTCACAAGGGAGGTTACCCAATCGTAACTTGCCGATTTTAATGAAATTTCAGTAATGATATAGAACTCGGAAAATGAAAATGAAAATGAAAATAGCTTTCAAAGTTGGGCTGAAAAATCCTATTTTATTTTTATTATATCTCCGAATGTCTTGTTTTTTATTGATAGATAACCCGTAGCAAAACGACAAATCAACCCTTTTCAGGGCCACAACATTACTTTTAACGTGGAACGACTCCAAATAAACGGGGGGTTATCTTTACTCGAATAAATTTTCCATTGCAGTTGCCGCCATACCTTGCATAAGCGTTGGTAAATAATATACAATATGGCTATTATGACCGCGGAACTAAAAAACTGTTTTCCTCATATTTGTCATCAGGGTGCGCATACATTTTTCTTAAAATCAATTTAGACGAAAAGATTCGGCATTCAAACACGCACAAATTGGATTTTGAAATTTTTTTTAAGGCCTAATACTTTCGGAGATATTGAATAAAATAGGATTTTCCACTCCAACTTTGAAAGATATTTGCACCTCCCTCAACATGAATATCAGCTGCTATAAAAATACGTATCAAATATATTTTTGAGTTGTATATCATACTAAAGTTTCATTAAAATCGGCGTGTTACGATTGGGTAACCTCCCTCGACAGTATTTGGTTACGAAAGCTTTACCGCCATGTGGTGCCATCTGTACGACATTAACGAAAAAGAAGTTATTCTTGTAGGTACTTGCAATTACAATTAGCCATAACTAGTCTGCGAATCATAAAAAATAAAAGTCACCAAGTTTCGGACTTTATTTACAGATAACAGAACGGTATAAATTATTTCGAGAATACTGTGTCAAATAGACACGAGGGACGGATGAAGGTTAAAGGTAAAATAAATTAATATGGGTCCAAGTCCAAGTGGACCAAAAACAACTTATTAAGAGGCTTTTTTTAAAGCGTAGCCGAGTTGAGTACTGAAAACTTGCCGGGCAGAAATGAAGCGTGACATTGTGGAACTTGCTGGACATTCGTGGAACAATGGGTAGCTATATATATATATGTATGTGTATCCGTTTCGGTTTTACTACCTTTCATTGTATTATAGGAACAAAATGTGTTATTACATCCCGGTAGATTATCAAATGCATTTATTACATCGATTGGAGAAATAATACATTAGGGTCACATTTCCGGTTGCTTTTCATTTACCCCATTTTTGAGCAACTGCACTGGTCAACTCGACTGGCGTAATTGTTACCCTTGATCAAAGCCATAATACGCAGCTTGCACGCGGCGCAGCGGTCAACCTGATTATACGTATTCCAGTTTTGACTCATTCGGTATCGATGGAACTATACTACACTTCTTTTCGTGACGAACCCACTTCTCTTTTGTCATTATTCTACACATCAATTGTTTATCTTGTTCTTCTCAACTACGAATCACATATGTTCATTGAAAAGGTACTAAAATTAACTAGTTCTTTGGTCTGCAATCGGTAAGAATGAAACTGTCACAATGTATGAAATATGAATTCGAGTCTATCGGTTTTAAAAGATCGAAAACAGTAAAGAAAGTTATTAAATTTTTATTAAATAATTATATACTATGTAGCTCGAACAATAGAAATTATGTTTGAAAAATCTCAATGAAAAAAACGGTCGTCCATGATTTTTTTTACAGTGCCTACAAAATGATACTAACTAGAAATTTATCCATTTTTTACAAAATTTTTTTGATTAAAATGACATCAAACAAAATACAATTTCGCAAATATTTACTCTACATGTAAAGCATAACTTACAATTTATCATAAATTTGATATTAACTAGTATATGTTTAAATAAACAACGTAGCATCACAAAAATTATGATCTCAAAGAATTGGACTAGAATTTTGCAAATGAACGGAGTCCGTTGGACGTTTTTAAACGATTCATTTTAATCAGCAAATTGTGACAAATATCTTGAGAAATGTGTTTATAAGAAAAAACTCGAAAATAACAAAGTTAGCACCACGTTGGTTGTTTAAACAATACAATAAGTTTTGAATTTTTGCCGAACGTCGCGGTCGCTATTCTCTTCGTATGTCCTCTTACAGTTACTCCGTACCGTCAATTAAGTTAAATGTTAACCGTAATATAATAATATTACTAAATACCGTCAATTAAATTAAATTAAATAATTAGTGTCATTTTAGTTAGTAAAATTCTACAAATAAGATGGTGAACGTCTCATAAAAAAATAAAGTTTTGTAATTGGATTAGTATTGCTTCACTCGGAAAGGGAGTTTACTGCATAGGATTGTGTTAACATGTTTTAAACAAATTCGAAATTACAATTGTGCATCTTCTCCGAATGACAGTAATGATTTGATCTACGAAAACGAAAGCCAATTGCCGCTGAAATGTTTTATACGTCGACTGAATATTTAAGAAATAAACTTCAACGTATACCGGGTGTTTCACTCAAGAATCTTTTTTTTTAACTTTGACAAAGTAAACAATTTTTTATGTGTACAATAAAATAATATAATAATATAATAATAAATAAAATAATATAATATAACGGTACAATCGACATGGTATTATCATTTAATCCTGCTAAATTAATTATTTAATTAACCAAGCCCGTTAGTACATGCTTGACCGGAACCATTTTTTTCGAGCGTACCTTCGAGCGAACCAAAAGTAGAAATTCAAAAAATCCTGCAGAGTCGTGTTAACATTCTTGCTCGAACTTGAAGAATCAATTTGATCCGGGCCGGGAGGAAACGACCGTTCGACGAAGAAGATATCACGAGGTCCCGTTATCCGGAAAGGAGCGCAGAAACAGCCTAGGCATCGCGGAGAGGAGAAACCGGAGAGGAGATCGAGACGCGCAGTAAACCTACTAGGCGTAGGTTTTGATGGCAGACAGTGGTGGCGAGTCGGTGATGGTCCGAGGATGAGGGGTAGTTGGAGGATCGGGTCGGAGGGAAGGTTTGGATACCTTGTCGAGGATAGGCTGCCGGTGCAAGTAGGTTTAATATTTGATACCGCGGGCTGGTCATCCTGCCGAGGCGATAACACAGGCCCCGCGGGAACCTTCCGCCCAACATCCCTCGGAAAACGACTGCCGCCGAACTCGGTGCACCTTGTCTCTCTCTCTCTCTCTCTCTCTCTCTCCTCTCGCTCTCGCTGCTCCACGTCTCACCGCTTCCTCTTCCATCGTACACATTCCATCTCGTCTACCACTGCTCTGCCCTGTCCCTGTCCTTCCTGTCCTTCCCGTCCTTCCCGTCCTTCCCGTCTTCCTCCCCTGCTCGTGCTGACCCGTCTAGTCGCGCAACCATACCACCGTTACTCTTCCTACTGCCATGCCGCCTCTTCTTTACCCGCGGAATGAATCATTGGCTACGTCCACTTTATCCAATAAATAAAGTTATCCCTACTTATCCCATATCGATGTACCACTTCCGCCTTTCCTTTTCTCTCTTCTCTTTCTTATGTCTTTTCCCTTCTTTACTCATCGTCGCATGATATCTCTGAGAAACTTTGTGACCGGCGCACAGTAGCCTATTCGCCCGATCTAAATAGGCTTTGTAACTACAGTGACGATCAGAACTGTAAACATACTTCGCTAGATTTACATAAAACGTGAGAATACAACCTATTTTTATATTCAATGATAAAGCTTAGGCAATAATAATTATATGATGAATACGATAAGCATAATATCACAATTTATTGTCGTTGATATTAACGATTGTATAATATATTTTACAAAAATAAGGATTTGTAGCAATGTTTAGAGTTTTTCACGGTTTCACAGAAACGCTTAAGATAGTATTGAAATGCTAGGGAAATGAAATTGTCGACAAACATTGATAGCCAACTGTCGTAAGACACGTTTAGACTAGTGTGTATGTAGTGTTAGTTTTCTCAGTTTGAATGTAACGTGACACGTGAGAGGCAAAATGAAACCACTTAGTACAAGACAAGGGAAACAGTATAATTTCATTATGTGATAAAGGATTTGAAAAATTTGAAAAATTTTAAAAATTAAAACCGAGCGACCCACACATGCACAAAGGAGTTGTTCAGATGTATTTCCAGGTCATGGAAATCGGTAGAGTGTGACCTTTCTATGTAATTACTACATAAAATACATTTACTTATAAACAGCTGAAGCACTCTCTCATGATATAATTTTCAAGTAGTTGTATTTAATAAAAAGGTTTCCGGGTACCTTTTATTGCATAACTATTTAAGATATTGTTCGAGTAAAAGTATAAAAGTTATCGTATAAGAGTTAATTTTATCATTGAATAATTATCAAGAACCCAAAAGTTAATTATACTAATTGTAATCCTTTCAATTAATTTGTGCTAATTCAGTTTAATTTGTAATCATTAAAATGTACATTACATTCCAAAATAAATGTTTTATTTTTGAAAATTTATTTCCCTTCATAATATAATCATATTTAAACGCATATTTGTTTATAATCGGGATCGGGTTAATAGCGGTCCTACTGTATTTAATGAATACAGTAAATTTTAATCCTTTTCCATATTAATATAACGTAATAACGAGACTGCGGATGATGTTTATACCATTTAAAATTTTTCTAACAAATTTCATTAAAGTTGTACCAAATAAAATTCTATTTTCTGTACTAAATTCGTACTAAATTCTGTTGAATTCGATAATCCAGCATTTTTTGAACTTTTTTATAAGCCATAAATGCATAGAAATCTTCGGTCTAGTAATTACTTTGTTATATATATATATAGATAAAAAAAGTGCTTGGGGAGAAAGTTATTGTATTTGGAGAGGGAGATAGGTCGGTCTGGGTAAAGGACATATTTTCCAAGGTCATATTTTCCTAGACTTGACGAATAATAATGTCATTTAAATGGAATGACCTACCTTTTGTATTCGCGAATCGATAGAATGTTATATTGTGCATAAAAATCTATTGACCTTTATATGTCCTACAGCCAATAGTTACCGTGATATTAACCTAATAATTTTCAATTGGTAAATACCCACTAAAGATTAGAGATCACGATTTTCGGCGTGTTTTGTGAGGATACGCGTATTTATGTGTTCACGTGTACTAATTCGAATGTATTTTCGTCCGTATTTTAATCCGTGTAGTACTTCTTTATATACGGATGCAACTCAAATAGACATGTACATGTGTATCGAAATGCACAGATAATACACGGGTATCCGTTATTTTCAAAACACGTGTATTACATAACTTATGATTATAGTTATGTTATTAACCCTTTGTCTACAACAATTTAAAATTGCATAAATATCGATTACAAAAAGAAATTGAATTTTATTTCATCTAAAACGAAACGCGAAACGAGAGATATTTGTTAAAATTTTCGTCACGAGTCCGACTCGTGAAAATATACAGCAAGGGGTCAAGGATTAGCATTATATTAAAATAAAATTGTTAATTTCTAATATTTTACAAGGAATGTGAGAAACGTCTACTTACTAAAGTTGTCGACATCTGATAACTTTTTTGATATTGGACTGTACGATTTGAACTTTTTTGAGAAGTTGGAGTAACTAGATTACTGCACGATGTGAAACGAAATTATTCCAAAATTTGCAATTGGTCAGAATTGTAGAGAAAATACTAAGAGTTACACTTCACAACTTTTTCATGTGTGTTAATATTGGCAATTTAAAAAAGACGTTTTGTCGACCTGTATCAATTATATGCACTGTTGATGCAGAAAAAAGCGACAAACATTTAAAGATGTAAAAATCTTTGGATTTATTGCAGTTGGAGACCGAAAATCGTGAAAAATTGTAATTTTTATCATATTTAAACATTTCTAGCTCATTTTTTAACGTCGACCGATTTTAATGAAATTTTCCGAATATGTTCAATTGATAGAGATTTACGAAACATGTTTTCTAAATTTCCCATATAAGCCCACTTAAAAAAATTGCAAAGTACAGGTTTTATTTAGTATATTCTTTGGAATTCCGACTAATTTGGGAAAAATTTCTTTTCACGTTGTGTAGCAATGAAAATCAATTACTCGAATTTGTGAAAATAGTTGAAATTATAAGGGTCGATATTAAGAGAGTTATCGTCCTGTTAAAGGTGTCTGAATATTAGTGGGAGTGATTGTACGTTTCCAATATACATTAGCTGATCTGATTGTTAAAAATGTGTGTTCGGAATTCTTTACTCCATACGGACTAGGATAAAAGAATGGTAAAATCAGCTTCTGTGTTGGTCAGTTGGATTGGGATCTCAGAGTCAAGAATAGCGTGAAACGGCTTTATTCGTTTATTGGATCGACGAAAGTCCCAGAGCCTTGTGGGAGTAACAGAGGGGATCTGGGTTACGAAGGGTCCATGACACCTTAAAAATTCATTATGAAATAGCTCACACAAATCTGCACTTACTACGAAGACACGACCGATCAAATAGCAGCGTAGCTGATCGTTAAAGTATTCTCAATTGCCTTAGAATTCCGATTGTGCATGCAACCGTTATTCATTATTAATAACATAGCGCATTCGGCTATCTGTCGTTACAAATAAAACTTTCGTCAGTTAACTTTCCATGTTACAACAACTGGACCTCGGATCTCTATGCAAAATAAAAATATTCTGCATTGATTCAGGGAAGCAAGAATAAAATAATTATTGGTTTCATCCCTTAATGACTTTGTTACACTAAAAACAAAATTACAATATTTTCTCGACTTTTTCTAATCTCTTACTGTTTTATATTTCACCTAGCTAATTTCTTCGCGGTCTAGTAATTATATGAATATTTATGTATGTAATAATCCTAATGTAATAGATCGAATTCTCGTTTTGTAAAAAATGCGATTCAAAGTAGTAGCATATTTATTAAATTTTGCAGCCAAATGATTAAATATGCAGCTGCGAATATGATACATGTACTTCTCAGATTTTTAAAGAACCATACTTGTTCTTACAATCGTAAACTATATTTTTTATTGTGGACGAATCTCGAAAATAACATATTCCGAGAGGTTCACTTATTCAGTCATAACTAAAGAGCAAACTTTATACGATTAATACTGACTAAGTAAGATGAAAGATTGATCCGTACTCTGTAAGATCAAAATTGATTTTATTCTGCAAGAATGGGAAAAGTTGTAAATGTAGTGTATTTTTTTGTCGAACAAATTTAAATTAGGTAAATTGATAATTTAACGTTTCAGTTTACATTTGAACATGCAGTGTCTAGCAGAGATTTGAATAAACACTTTCGCAATCATTATGAGTTGCGAATGAACATATGAAAAATGTATACCTTCACAAAAGTGATAAGAACTTGGATTATTTAAATGCAAAACATAGCTATATTTTGTAATCTCATTAACAATATGGTTGTAATATTGCGCTGAATTTTACAGTTTCATGAAAATTTTAAACGGATTAAGTACCATTTATTTCATAATATCGATTTACCAATTCATCATCTCGTGCATCATTCCCTAATATTTTATATGATAAATGATGACTGCGTAAATGTTTAAACTGTCGAGCTGTTGGCGGTTCTTAACTCTAACCGTTAGTACAGGCAAGAAAATGTGTCGGATCCACATTATTGTTCTATAAAAATGACAAGACTAAACTTATTTCTATTTATCACAATTTATATAGCAGTGCGTGATTAAATAAAGAAATTTATTGAATAATTTCCTGATGGAAATTAGCACCTTTATAATTTCAATAATAAAAAAAATTAAAAAATGTGAAACCGGTCATTTTATGGTACGCGGTTAGTGTTAACTCTAAACTATATGTAGATTTGACAATGGAGCAGTGATGAGAAAGTGAAAAGTTTCAAGATGAAACGAAAATCTCCTGAAAATAACTGAAAATGTTGAAAATCCTTGTAATTTATTAGCTTGTCCGAAAAGTTTCTCTCGCGATGCGTACATTTAACATTGTTACATTCCACAAGTATATGCAAACAGTGTGACCATCTGTTTATTAACTTTTTAATTACTTACAATCAAATGGTAATGAATCAGAGTGGGTTAGGTCTGTTGTTTGTAGATAAATTTGGTAAATTTGGTAAATTTTCCCGAAACTTTGTGTGACTCATCAATTTGACTAAAAAAACAATTTTTTAAATTTTGTGTCACTGCATTGATTTGACACCGAAGGAAAGATTCAGTTCTGAGACGGAAATGTGGGACGGATGCGTGTTAAATGTACGCATCGCGAAAGAAAGAAGTTTCGGGACAAGCTAATAGTTGGAATAGGCGAGTTATCGTAGGTAAATGAGAAACGGCGTGGCGCGGCGCGGCACGACGCGACGCGACGCAGTAGGTAGGAAGCAACGGGGTTCGTGTTAACCTGAAGAATGACCGGGACCGAGCACAGTTTACGACATAGCTACTAATCCAACAATAGCGGTGACAGTCGAACGAGAGATTTCGCGGTGGTCGAACAAAAGCGTGATGTGGGAGACGAATAGTAGGGTAAAAGACACGAAGCACCTTCGACAAGACAAGGTTGCGCGAGGCAAGGTTTAGTACTTACGGGGTGGGGGATAGCTCGCCGGTAGCTAGGAAGGGTGTATAATAGAGAGGTGGTGGTGGGAGAAGAAAGAAAAAAGAGGACGGAACAGGGAAAGAGAGAAAAAAGGATAGGTTGAAGAGAGGATAGAGGGAGGGTTGAATGCAGGTAGGATGGACAAACGGTGGTCGCGGTTAGCGACACCCATGCCAAGCAGCAAGCAGCAAGCAAAGGCAAAGATGGCCGACATGGATCAGATTAGGGGCGCACGCGTAGCTGCATTAGACTCCGCCTATGCACGACATGCCCCTCCGCCGTTCCGGTTGTTCTCGATTCACCCCGTGACGAACAACCCCTCACGCAACGAGCACGCGCCGCTTCGCGAATATCCTGGTTAGCCACCACCCCCTGCCCCATCGTTTCCCTCTGCTTCGTCTACTCCCGCCCCCCCCCGTGGAAGAGTTCATCTGCGGAGCACTCTTCGGTGGCCAGTCAGCATCAAAAAGTGCAGAGCATCAGGACAACATCCGCGTATCCGGTAGTGTTCTACGTGACTTAATTCAAACTGTTGACAACTTCCGGAAAATTCTCTTAATCACGTGTATATTTTCACTTTTCACCAGCGATTCTCCTCGCCGCGCTAATCCGATTATCGTTTCTCCGTCTGCGACGCTGTGTTCGCCTGCTACACGTCACACTGGACTTTTTTTGGAAATCAGCTGCTTCTCAATAGGAAATTACTTATTCATACCAACGGAACACGAACAACGTGATACTCTCCATCACCACCCCCTGTGCCATTCCTCTTCCCTTCTCTCCCTGCATTTCTTTTGTGAAGTGTACGTTTACTACTTGGATTTGCTCGATCCCATCGGAATGGTCGATCGCCGCCGTCGTGGCCGTTGCGATGATTAGAGCATAACGGCAACGCGAGAAACTGTGCGAATTTGAACTGTTTCTGTGTGCGTGATATATATATATACATATATATCTCACGTGCAAACATGCGAGATCCACTATCCGTTTCGTTGATCGTACTGGAACCGGCAGACTGAGATCGGTCCTCCTCCATCCTACGATGACAAGGATCAGTGTTTCGGGATCGTAAAAACGAGGGAGTGTAGATGTTGACCCTCCACGGTGATTCACAGGATTGGTGCGTCGGCATCCTATTTTAAGCGATTTCGTGAAAGTGAAGGTAAAAAGTACTTTCGCGGGGTTCGAGGATAACCGAGGATTCTTGTCACACAGATGCGAACCGCGAGTACCGAGGTGAAGAAGAAGCGCAGCTGTCGCTGCTAGTATCGTTCCGTTTCGAGGGTGCCGGTTTTTCACTAGTTTAAGTCTAAGCCCGAAAGCTTAGACTTAACTGGCTGCAGGATGATGTACTCACCGGACAAGATGATGGGCAGCAAGGGACTTCACGGGGCCCCGATCACTGCCCCGGGCTGTTTCCCTTCGGGAAGGTATTCGCCGCCGCCTTATCGCGCTGCCCCGGATCCCATGCCGCCACCGCCGCGACGTTGCATGCCGAACCCTACTGTGAGTACTAATCACCATTGTATCCCATTTTTATTCTCCCAACTATATCTAACAGGATCGGAGGGGGGTAGGTACAGGAGCACGGGCACGGGCACGGGCACGGGCACTCTTATCATATCAGCCCTCGTATGTTTACACACTGCAAATGTAAACTCTTACACACAACAGTGTAACGAACGCTGTGATACAATTCTATTGTTAGCACAGTAATAACATTCATCTTTTTTGCTTAAATTATTTCATATTTTTATCCAATGTTTTCTTCCAATTTCAATACATATTTTCTTTTTCTTCTTCACCGTTTTTCTCAATGTTTTTCCTCCACGATTAACAGTGAATCAATGTAAGACAGTTTTTATTATTATGGGGGGTGAAAAGAAAAACTTGATAAATTATTTGTTCGAATGGTTCTAATGGTCAGTGTTTGACACCGAGGGACAGATTAGGACGGATGATCGATGACACTGTCAGCTAAAGAACAGTTAATAGAAATTTCATTTGTTTCGACGGTGTGACATACATTTTCTATGAAATTGTTTTGCATTATGACAGAAAGCGGCGGGAGATTACTATTAAGGTACAAGTGTCGGTACATTATACATGAACGGGTCGGTAGATTAAAGAAAGAAGCACCCTAATACATTTGGCGTGAAAGGTGGCGATAAAAAAAGACATTGAAAGTTCGCATCATACATTTTCATTCAGCACAGTTTTTCCCTCGTCACATATATCACGCTTTCCGTGTATCCGTCGTTTGTTTTACCGACGCCTACCATACCTGTCATTGGATGTCTTACGTTTCAACTACCCTTTTTCTCAGAGATCTTTCCGCAATTGTTTGCAGAAATTCTTCCCTATTTAACCTATAGCACCCAGAGTCGGTAAAAGTTGTTGTACCATTATTTAAAATATTATTTAGATTATTAAATACGTTGGGATCTAACCAATTACTAAACATTTCAACATTCTGCCAGGTATTATATTAATATCGTATCTATAAAATGAAAAAAAGTCATGTAGAATAGGATTATTCTAGGTGAGAAGAAATGTTTAATTGTCGAGATAAAATAGCTCCGAGTGCAAAGGGTTAACAAACAGATCACCGACCGGTGATTATTGCATAATTTTGGATAATATTGCATATTTTTAATGGAACCTTCAATAACAACATCAATTTTACATTGTGAATTAACAGGACACCCACAATAACGTCATCTAATAGTTTCATTTCAGATTGTAATGTAAAAGAAAATTTTTATGCTTTCTTTTGGTACAGCAGAATCTTCTTCTTCTTCTTAAATAAATCATGCATTGTTTAGAAAGTTACTCGTGTGTATTAACGTTGTGTGTTGTAACAGTAAATGCTGCTTGTCACATCGATAGGTACTGACAAAAATTCAAGCGACTTGTTAAAAATTTCTTAATTAAAAGTTACGAGTACACCATACTCTGAAACCATTCAACAATTGGTACACCGACTAGACTACGAATGTTCATGCAATTTACAATTTTTATAGACAAATTTGTCGGAAGTCGAGTGAAATAAAATCCTTTCTTTAATGGAAACAGCCTTTGTAAATCCAAATAAGCATCGTACTGAATTCTATCAAATTTGATATTCTAGCATTTTGTGAAACATTTATATATGCGCTTGTAATGTTTCATCAAACCGTCATTAATGGTGAAATGTGTCAATAATTTATGATTCGGCATTCGCTTATGCATCACTAGGCCTTGAAACTTGAAAATATTAATTCTATTGAAAAATTATAAATTATTCTCGCGTGAATAACAAAAGATGTCGCTTTGAAATATTTATTTTATTCAGTACTAGCTGATCCGATAGACGTTGTCCTGTCCTTTCAATAGAGAAAAGCACTTTGATTTTTTCCCGAATTTTCCATTCTTCCGGGTAACTTTTCCACTTTTTCTTTTCCAAAAAACCATATTCGGACTATTAACAACATTTTTGTAACAAATGTTAGCCAAATCGGTCCAGTCGTTCTCAAGGGTTGAGCTTTCTAACAAACAGCATTTAATTTTTCTTTATATAGAATAGAAGATTATAGATTATTAGGAGACTAGGAATATTTAAGCATTTATAAGATTGCATATTGCTTACTGCAGAAAACAGGGAATGTATGTGAATACCTGTATGTGAAAACATATTGAGTGTTAAAATCAACGTTTTCACATAATTATAATTTTGATATGCTCGTAAAAATGAAATTTGCATCATTGTCCGTAGTTGAATATTATCTAACAATAAGTCGTAGTATACTCTTTGGAAATTATAATGGCGGTAAAAGACAAAGAGTCGATGACCTATAGAATTGATTAAAACATGCGTATAAATGCTAGTAAATTTATTTTCAATACAATTTTCAATGATACTATACTTTTTCAAGCATTCATTAACCCCTTGCCGTATCATTTCTTTTAAAGTTACAGTGAATGAAACGCCTTCGTCCCTAACAACGTCGTAGAAAAGAAAGGAATATTTACAAACTAAATTACAAATGTATTCTATTATATGTATGTATTATTCTATGTGACAACACACGGCCTGCTTGATTGCAACTCGATAATCATTTTATATTTACGACATCATATTTTTTCAGAAAACATACTGACAGAAAATTAATAATATCCACACTAATTATTTAATATACTAAACAAAACAGAGATAATGTTGAAACATGTATAACTATTTTACTAATGTTTCCATTGCAGATTAATTCTTTACAAACATTCGAAAACTTTCAATTTTACGAAAACATTGGAATTCGAAAGCCGGTTTTCGTAGAAATTTCCACTAGCCTACAAACAGTATAGTTATTGCGTAACCAAATAATTAAAAGATAAGAAGGAAATTCCAACGGAGCAGAAACAATTGCTCGTGTTTGTAAACATTTATCATTAGACTGCGGATTTTTATGCATTTACGAAGAAGCTTAACTTGATGAAATATAAAAGATCTGAGAATATTATTATGTTCTTTTCAACGTAATTGGATTATTAAGGGGTGAAATGAATTATTATTTAATTAATGTATATCCCACAATCGATGCAGTATTTTTTTATTTTGCATGAATATCCGCAGTCTATTTATGTATCATATTCTGAACTGTGTTGAGATTTCCTCATTTTAAAAATAGTAAAGCTCTTGTTATGAGGTTCGTATAAATAATACGCAACGTGATCTGTGCATTAGTATATTAAATGCAAAAGCAATATTTTATTTCAATTGCTCAGTGTTTTCATCGTTGCATACATTTCATTTGGTACCAAGGTGGGCATTATTTGGTGAAACAAGTATTTCAAATACTGTTTAATATTTTAGATTTTATTTTGCTTAAAGAAAATAGTACTTTAAATAAGATATATATAATTTCGGAAATAAAATATCTCTATTTTATTTTTCAGCAATATTTAAAATAGAAAATAAAGAGAGAGAGAGAGAGATAACATAATACATATTAATGTTCTGAAAAAATGTTATCACTTTCGATTGATTATTTTATCGAAACCACTAAATGGTACAAAACGAAAAGCCGTAAAATTCCTCTATATATCTTTCTTTACATCCTAGGTATGTTGTTATCTCGATTGTATACACTAAACTTGTGAAAAAAATCATTTCTTTAACATATTCGCATATACATATATACATATATCTAAAAATTTTGACTTCGGGATCGCTAAACGGGCCAAATACCCCACTGTGCGTCGGGAAGACGTGCCACATCGAATGAGAAGTTTTGAAATACAAGTAACTGCGCGCTAAATGTAGAGTATACTGGAAATTCAAGTTAAATATTTTATACCTCGAAAAATATCAGAATTTCTTACTCGCATTCAAGTACAAGCGCAGTTTGTACGAATTAAGATTATTTCACATTAATTAGCCTGTCTAATTGTTGTCCGCCACATTCCCGTTAACAAGCCCGTTTTCGCTCAAACTCGTTAACGATGAAAAAATCCCATCAAAACCCCTCATGAATTTTGCAGACGGTCAGAGGCCTCAGAGGTAATACTAAAAAATTGTAAAAATTTTTTTCTATAAAATTTCATGTTTTCCGCACCTTTAACGTCAATGTGGCGAGTTTTTTCCTTATCCGATCAACTTCATATTTTGCAGGAATCATTTTCATAGCCCCATTGGCACAATTTTAAGAGACGTAAAAAGAATCTCGCAAAAATTTGTTATGTGACGACAGGTTCATAGAAAAATACTGATTGAGAACGGTTGTCCAGGTTCTCGAACAGATTGGTTGCCATAAGAGAACTGTCCTGAAAAGTTTAGGGTGTTAGAGGGAACGCGGTGCGTTGAGAGGGTTCGGTCATCCGTGTCGTCGACGATACTCGTTTAAGGACATAAACGACAAAGTGCGCCGAGGCAGGAGCAGAAGGTGGTGTCCAAGTAGAATCAATCAGAAACGAAGCTGGTTGTAGGCAGAGTCCTATATCCGCTGTCCTCATCCTGACAGATGGATCTCGCACTTCCCGGGACGTGACGGCAACGGCTATGGTTACGGCTGCGTCTACGGCTACGGCTACGACTACGGCTACGGCTACGACTACGGCTACGGCTACGACTACGGCTGCGGCTGCGGCTACGACTACGGCTGCGGCGACGGCGACGGCGACGGCGACGGCGACGGCGACGGCGACGGCGACGGCGACAGCGACAGCGACGGCGTCGGCGACGTATCCATCCGCGGCGCAGCAGGAATAGGAATCCCTCTGCAGACTACTGGTCCCGCTGCCGCGCCGTGTTCCACCGCACCGTGTCCCTCCGTGTCCCTCCGTGTCCCACCATGTCCCACCATGTCCCACCGTGTCTCACCGTGTCCCTCCATGTCCCGCTGTGCCGCGTCCCTCCGCGGAACTTGGAACCACGGCACGATGGCACACGTCGAACCGACCTGTCCCACCCCCGATCCCGCGATCTCTTTCCTCCACTATGTCGCGGACTCCACGGTCTTTAGTTTATTCATGTGACGTAATAGGATAAAAACCGTCGCTACGAGCTGAGTGCCTAGATGAGATTACAGCCGTACTGTTACGCCCGGTAACGCGAATCCGACGCAATCGCTTCTTTCTGCGATTTTTTGACTACCTCTGCCATCATCGTGACAACGATTTTTTTCTCTTCTCGCACTCTTCCTACAATTCGGACTCCTCTCCTGGATTTCATGCTACTCTGCATTGTTAACGCTCAAGTCACCGACGACTCCAGCGCACACCAATTTCTAGCGGATCGAATATCATTTGGTTTTCGATAGACCAAGGGTTCCAAACGAAATATTAGTACCGGGCAGGTGTCACTTGTTGTTATATTCGGTTGGTATCAAAGTAATTTCGGTATTTTCAGCTGAAATAACAAATTTTTTTAAGCAATCAGATATCTGTTTTATATATTCGTTTTCTTATAAACACATAAATTCTGCAGTTTAATTATACATTACTGATCCTAGGATATTTTCAAAGGATTTCTTGCAATTACGTCACCGAATGAACTTTCTTCTCATTGTGCTCGTTACTGACTGTAGACTATTTTCCATCTTGCTGATATTTCTATTAGTACTAGAAATTATATGTATTATATCAATGTGTATTCTGTGAGATGATAACAAACGGGTCTGGATAATATCAATGAGCTATGTTGATGCCACAGCATGATATTCGGAAATAATACATGTTATTAATGACTATGTCATTGGAATATACCCATCACTACTTGCTACCACAAATGGAGAAAATAGTATTTGAAATAGTAAATACTAACTAATCCTATTTATACGCAAAGTTTAATCAATTAAAAAGTGACATCAAAGAGACGTGGTCTTAGATCGGATCAGAAACTTTATAGAAATTAATAGACTCAATGTCACAAAAGATATTTCAGGACATAAAAAACAACGGAGGACAACTAAATAATGAGTTTTCAGGACGAATAATTAATTTTACTTATATTTCTAACGTTTTGTTAAGTTCAACTAGAAAATTTTTATAATATTTATATTTTTATTAATTTATATTTGTGTTAATAAATAGAAAAAAAGAAATGTTGCATGAAAAACACTGTTGTATCATTAAAATGATATGAACCTATCATTATTTCGGACACTGTATTTTCATTTTCAAAATTGTATACATTGTATATCTTATTCAAAATACTATTTTAGACTTTATTTTGCTTAAAGAAAATACTGCAGTATATTAAATAAAAGTAGGGGGCTCCACTCCCTGCTCGCTCCGCTCGCCAACCCCTGCAGCGCCTCGCGGTTTTGCTGTTCATTCACATGGTATGATGGAACCATGAATTCTGGAA
Organism: Lasioglossum vierecki; assembly: GCA_028455595.1. Taxonomy (NCBI): domain Eukaryota; kingdom Metazoa; phylum Arthropoda; class Insecta; order Hymenoptera; family Halictidae; genus Lasioglossum; species Lasioglossum vierecki. The sequence continues at coordinate 26,360 of CM052336.1, forward strand.
TAAAATTATGAAAAGAAAAATAAAAAGGAATATGAGTAATGAAATAAAAACAATCAGGAAGAATGTAAATTCTTTTTTCTATTATCAATTGAAAATACATTCAAATTGATTCACTCTAATTCAAAGCTTCATCAAAAACAATGTTCTTTATTTTCTTATTCCCTCTGAGACGCGATGACTTAGCTTCCCCCACTCAACCGGGCAGCGCGAGGTCTGTCGGGACCTGCTCCAGCCGATTCTATACGTCATCGACCAAAGGACTACCAAGCGTCCGAGTCTGGTTAAATTCTCGATGTACAGTATACACGCAGTGTTAACTTGCACTGTCTTTTCGATCTCTCTCTCTCTCTCTCTCTCTCTCTCTCTCTCTCTCTCTCTCTCTCTCCCTCTCTCCCTTTCTCTCGCGCTCAATTTTCGGTCTCTTTCAGTAGGCAACCCGCTTCTCAATTTTTGGTTCCCCTTCGGAAGGCAACCCGCTCGGCGTTTTAGGGCGACAGGAACCACAAAACTATTTTATATAATAAAAAGATATACAATTTCGAAAATAAAATATTTCTATGTTAACATAAGGAACCACAAAATAGAATATTTCTGTTTTAACATAAGGAACTACAAAAGAAAATATTTCTATTTTAACAATCGGAACCACAAAACTTACCTACTTCCACTGTAACTGGAAGATATGAACGAAAATGAAGGATTCGGAGAAAGGGAACATGTAACGATTGTTAATTCACTAATACTGGTAATTGTTTGTGATCGCATTTTCCAGCTACACTGTTAATTATCTATGATAATTAATACAGTTTCTCATTATACATTTATCGTACGGGTAGCAATTATTTACATTTCGACAACCATCGTTTCGCACGTTCTTCGTGTCAGATGCTCAGGTTGGCCGTTACTTTGACAGTACATATTAATTATTAATGTCGTCTTTCGTAAATCGTTTGTTTGTCGATTTAAATTTCGCTTTCTGTGTCCCTATACATATAACCAGTATTAAATAGTATCCTAATTACTGTTTTCCGGCTATTTGTGTTCGAATAATTTCTTCCTTTATTATAATCACGAAATAAGTTATTATTTCTGTCTGCATTAATGAAATTTAATATTTAAAGATAAATCGAATGTGTTCGAGAGAGAATTACTGCCAAGTGATTCTTAATATAATTTGAATGTTTGGTAAATTCAACCATTAACTTTTCGCAATCTACATTTAGTGCATGTATTAACAATGTGTAACGAAATTATCTAAAGAAACAAAAAAAAAAGAGAATTACATAAAATATATTTGTTCAACGAATATTTGAAAAATAATATTTCTAGAAACTGTAATAAAAAAAAATAATTGGAAATAATTAAAGGAATGAACCAAAATGTTTAGTGTATAGTTTTAAAGTCAAACATTTATGATTCCTAAATAAAATCAAAACAACTAGACTGCGGATGTTTATGCAATTTTCAATTGTTGTAAACAGAACTTTTAAGGTAATCAGATCAAATAAAATATTATAGAAATCATACAAAATTCTGTCGACTTTGTATTTTAGCATTATTTGAACTTTTTTTAAACTATTTTCCCCAGCTCTGTTAAGACGCGATTCACACTCGTAAAATTGAATTCGATCATAATTTTCATGGATAATATTTAAACTTGAAATGAAAATAAAAAGACAAAATAAAAATATTTTCAATATTTTTAAAATAAAACGCTATTTTCAAAAATTACTGTCTCAAATAAATGATTTTATTTTGAAAAATGACTGCGTCAAAGAAAATATTTTATTTTTAAAAATGTACACATACTTTCAAATAAATAGGATTATTATTTATAGAGTTACTATTTAGAATACTATTTTCCCCAAGTCTGCAGTCAATCTCCCGACCAGAAATGTATCTTTATAGAATCGTTCGCAATATTCGGTGATCTGCGGAGAGGCAAAATGTTATTTTATCGTGACATAGCATCGTTAACGCTGATGACAATAAATTTCCAAGCTTTTAGTTTCACCGCCATTAAATAGAATTTATAGTCGTCGTCAATTTCTGAGTAACCGGGGAACCGTCGGACAGAAACATTTTCAACGGCGGAAGGAAAAATCGTGCGTGATTATTGTGTTCGAATGTCCGAACGGAATATCACGAGGAAAAACGTGCATCGATAAGTGTAACGACTCTGGAGGGACTCGGTGGCAGCGATTATCGATTGTTCCACTACATTCGCCGCGTCGTCAGCTATTAACCATTAAAAGTGAACGTTCTTTTCCCAATGGCGCGGCGCGCCGTACCGGACTTCGTAATCCAGCGCAGTGTCGTCGAAAATTCGATGGTTTTATTTCGGGTTCTAACTTTGACATTCTTAATACGATATACGAACCATACAATAACTTTATCTTCTGTCTACACGATCCACTTGACAACGAAAACATCTCTACTGCACGTACAATGAGCAAATTTAATATTCTAACACTCTAAAATATTTATTTTGCCGCATTATCATTTTGATTTTGTAAACAAACAAAAAACAATGTACCGGGTCACGTACGATATTCAAGTACTTTTTATAGGTATATTATGTATGTATATAGCTGACAGTGTTATTAATATATTTGTTAAATAGTACATTTTTAGTGTTTAGAAGTGTTTACAAATTCTTGTGGCCATCGCTCTGGCATTTTCAATTCAGAGAAATCTGCACAATTGAATCAGTTTTTGAATTAACATAGTTTTCGAGTCTCAATTCAAAAATATGATTTTTAACATTTATCGCTGAATTCTCGCAGTGTACGTCATTGTGGAAAGCGTAAGTGTTTGTGTACACAAGAATTAGGAAAACAGTTTATTCAACAATATTAACATTAAGCAGGTTTGGTTCTATGGCGCGTAACAAAACATTTATGAAGAGTTGCTTTGTTGGAACTTGCAAAGCTTTCTTTTCTAGTACCGAGCAATTTAATACTTGTTGCAAACACGAGTATTTCATTAACTATTTACAATACTTTTTCAAATATTTTTACCCAGGTTTTCCGAGTGGTCCATAAAAATCCATAAAAAGGATTTAAATAATATCCATAATTATCTATAAAAAAAGTTACATAGGAGTAGTAAAGCGCGCGCGCTCTTGTATAAAATGTAAACCGCGATTTGGTTAGACAACGATTCTGTACGAATGTTTAACATTTTATTCTACTGCCACGACCTGGAGTAGACGTGTATGTACAGGCATATTATATCCTCCAAATATTACAGTCGAATGTACATTGTAGAAACAGAGCGGAGAAATTAAGCCGTGTAGAACTTGCTTCATTAGCAGCAAGAATTTAAACAGTACTTCTCTTCTGTTTGTAACGAGCCCTTTTCCAAAGACTACTATTCTACGAATCCAATGCAGTTAGCGGTCTGATCTACAGAATTTTCGCGTGGCTCAATATTTGTACAAGTCATACATTTCTACCTCGGCTAACAGAAAATCCTTGCACTCTAATATGCCAGCTGACGTCAGTTTGTACTATTCCTACTGTTAGGCTCAAGACAGGCTTCTCCAAATGTATATAGAAGCCAGGAGCCAGGAGCCAGGAGCCAGGAGCTATCCAAGTACACACACACATCGTACCTCCCACTTTTCTATATATAATAAATCGCGACAGAGCTCGTGATTCATACTTTATTTTCGTCGAATCTTTTTTAATTCTGATAAGTCATACATTTCTACCTCGGCTATCAGAAAATCCTTGCGCTTTAATATGCCAGCTGACGTCAGTTTGTGCTACATATACAATTAGGCTACAGTTAGGCTCAAGACAGGCAGGCTTCTTCAAATGTACAGTGACGAGAAAAAGTGTAAACATACTTCGCTAGTTTGACAACACATAAAACGTGATAATACAACCTATTTTTCAATTGAACGATAAAGCTCAGGCAATAATAATTATGCTGAATATGATATACATATCACACAGCTTATTTTCGTTAAAAGTAACGATTTTCATGGTTTCTCAGAAATGGTTAAGGTAGTATTGAAATACTAAGGAAATGAAATTGTCGAAAATCACTCGATAGCCAACTGTCATAAGACACGTTTAGACTAAACTAGTGTGTATGTAGTGTTATTTTTCAGTGTGAAAGTAACGTGACACGTGAGAGGCAAGGTGAAACCATTTAGTGCAGACAAGAGAAACAGTATAATTTCATTATGCGACAAAGGACATTTTTCACTACGGCAAATTGCAGTAAAATGTGGTGTAAGTGGTAGTGCGTCAACTTGTTCGGAACAGAATCGGGTTGAAAACGAAAGAAGAGGAAAGCAAAGCAGCTCTTTCAGACCAAAATATTAAACTACGACAAAAATTTGCTCATACATACAAAGAATGAACAACAGAAGACTGGATAAAAAGAGTTGTATGGTGTGACGAAAGAAAAATTAATAGATTTGAATCTGATGGAAGATCCTGGTACTGGACTGGACTAAATCCGAAAATAGTAATCTAGCAAGTAGCAGAAAACAAACTATGAAATTCGGGGGTGATTCTATTACGTGTTGGGGTTGTTTTATTCATAAAGGTGTTGGTCCCTTAGTTTGGATAGAATGTGTATCATGTGGCAAGAGCAATATTTAAATATTGTGCAAAATAATTTCTTGGATCAGTTTCTTGCCGACAAAATGGAAAATATTTTATTGATGAATTTTATTGATTGGTTGAATTAAAAAATTGGCTTTTATTTCACCTTCACATTATAAAAAAAAGCGAAATTACTTTCGTGCCAAGCCAATATTTCAAATGCATAATCGCATTCCCTCGCAGTGCTCGGTATTGCTTCGTCTCATTTTTCGTTTTCAAATCCATAAAAACTAGGGGAGGATGAGCTGTAGAGAACGGAGCGTGTGCACGGAAATTTGAAAAATGGCATATGCGTCAAGTGGATGGCATGGTGGTTTCGTTGGACGATAGTAAGGTGATAATTAACGTCAGAACTGTTTGACAGACTAGATTCGAACCAGTTTATACGTATTGGGGTAGCGTACAGGCCAGAAGGGATGAACCGAGTATTCATGCATTAGCGTTCGCACGGGGTTGCAAGCCACAAGATTGCATAATCGATATCTCGGCTACACCTGTGCCACTCACAAAGGTGCACCTGTGTACGGGGGAGAAAGGTGAACGCGTTTCGAAAAGGTCATCCGAGAATGCTTGTCATTTCACCTTTAACGGCTGACCAGAATTTCTTTCCTTTAATTTCTCTGTGCCCCAAAACACCGAATGCGTAAATCAGCAGTTGCCGTATACCACCAGATTAACGTCCGTCGTGGCCATTAATCGATTCAAATATTAACCAAGATTCATTGATTAATGTGTACGATTAAAAAAGCAAATTATCGAAAAATCGGAGACTGATTTAATCGATTGTTGAATCGATTGTTATACAATATTTATGCTAAAATTATTCCAGATCGGAAGAAATGTTTAATTTTCGAGGTAAAATAACTCCGAGTGCAAACAGTTAAATTGAGTCACACACTTCTATATGAGTCAACTCGTGGAACAGCCAAGGTCGCGTAGTTCCGAGCCGAAAGACAAAGGTGATAAACAATGTATCAACTCACGAAGAACGTCAGATGTCAGTGTGCGAATGCATGTCCGAAAGGGTAATGACCAGTTGATTTTTAAGAGGGTTGGCTACGTTTTCTTTCTAATACGATAACAAATGATTTATTATATTTACTTTGCAAATAATATAAAAAGAATATTTTGCATTTGGTGTTTAAATCAAATGAATTGTTTTCTCAAAATTTACTCAAAGATTTACTCAAAATAAAAATTTTCTGCATCTCTTGCGGGAAATACATACAAGCTTAATCGAAGGGTGTTTCCTTAAATATTTCAGCAATTCTGTATTTCGTCTACTCCATTTTGCTATAAATGCCTACGGATCCGCAGTCTATTGATTACAATAAAAATCCTATATTAGTGAGACTAAAGTATATCGTTTAAAGTAGACATTAACATTTTTTCCGAAAATATAACAAATCAGTTTATAGTATTACTATATACTGAAACAAATATTATCGGTGAAACTCTGATCCTTGATTTTGTTGTTTCGAGGTCATGAAAGATTAGGTTTCGCAAATAGAATTTCGAATGTGACCTCGTTTAGGAAACTTGGAAATCTCCCATGTGTTACGGTCCAGAACTAGAAGTTCATATAACTTAACAACTAGATGTCGTAGAGTAGCGAGAAGAAAAAAATCAATCCATCATTGAAATCGTGGTGAAAAGTTAAATTCAAAGTAATTTGTAAATGCATAAAGTTGCAGTCCATTTACCTCACAGTGGTCTTAAGAAAAGGAAAGGATGAGTATCGTTATTAGACTGCGGATTTTTACGGAAAATTATAATTATTTGCATCTATTATAATGGACAGGAGTCGAACGGAAATTTAATTGTTTCTTTAATCACTAGGAAAAATTATTTTATACTTTTTAGTCCGTTTTTAAAAAAGTGGTATTTTTAAAAATTTATTTTTATTTAAATAATTATTTTCTGCTTTTTAGTCTTCTGTTAATACTTGTATCACTCTTTATTAATACTTTGTACACTCGCTAAGCTTGTTGTAAGTTTCACTTGCTAAACAAGACGATGATGCACTACCAACCGTCGCGCGGCGACGTATTATCACATACCGAGCTCCGTCGAGGCGAAGTGGGTCCGTGGAGTGGGGACGGGTCAGAGTGCGCACACATTACAATTATTTAAACGAATTACTTTGCATGTTATTACATTATATGAGAACGTGTATCTGATAAAAAAACGACGGGATTCTACGGGTTTATTCGGGATTCCACGGGTTTATTGAATACGATACGATACAAGCACGAATACGCAATACGAACGCGAATTACGGCTAAAGAGTTTTATGTTTATTCGGTGTTCGGGGCACTTGTATATTAATATTTATAGTTGTGTGCGTTCTTTCAATAAATAATAATTATTTAAACATCTCTACTATTACATACGTGACAAAAGAATTCTCGATTCCCGACTAGGTTCGAAATTTATCTATTTTCCACATCGTGCTTTGAAAACAGCTACCCCATAATGGGGCACCACAGTGGATGTGTATTAGCGGACAATGCGATATATGGCCACCGAAGAATCCGTACGTGAGGAATAATATAATATATTGCAGATGCGACTCGATGGCATTGCACTAGGGTTCCCGAAGCGACGCGGAGGAACATCGATGCTCGGTAAACGGGGTAGTAGTTAGAGAGAGAGAGAGAGAGAGTGGTAGTGGTGGTGGTGGTGGTGATCCCTTCGGTGGTGAAAGTACGTAGTACGTGGATAGTGCATCGTCGCATGGTGTCGTGGTAGGATGGTCGCAACGTCGCACGAGCCGCGCTCACCTACGCTACTTGTGTCCAATGGCCATAGAACTGCCGCGGACGATCCCACACACGGGACACTGGGGACACATAACGCTCCCCACTTACATCCAATCACTCCTGATTTATATTTACTACTCGCTTGCCCCCTTATTTATCGTGCTTCACGGAGACGCGCGGAGAACAGGAACGTTAATTTGCACAAATTGAAAATTATGGAGCGCGACCGAAGACAAGAGTCATCGGTGGAAGAAACTTCCTCAAGAGTTATTCGACGCTGCTACCTTCCTTTCCTTTACATTTCTTTCCTCCCGTTTTACCCAGGAAATTAGTCGACTTTCCGTTTTGCGATTTTTCCCTCGTTCTCGCGCGTCACACCGATCTTAATTGGACGGTTTTACGGTAATCGGTTATCGTTACTGCTACGCCATCTCTATCAATCCCCCGATCACCCTTTTCAGACGCAAACTCGATTAGGAAATCAAACTCGTAATTGCTGCCCGACGATTCAAGAATTTCAAATGTCCAACCGTTGCGCAAGTTAGGTATCTACCTATATAGATGTATAATTAACGCTAACCCTCCCCGGTAAAATTTATTTTTTGTTATGAAGTTTAGGAGAGTTTTCTTGCAACTATTATTCCCAACTTGAGTTCGAGAGCCCACCATCCAACTTGGTCTATACTTTCTCTTTAATATCCTGTGTATGAGATTGTGTACATTTTCATTACCGTTCAGTGACAACTTATAGAAGGATAAAGTGTACTTTGTAATCTATGTTTAACAAATGATTTTTACAATTATCTCTGAAATGAAGACTGAGCGACGAGTACATATTATATACTAATTAATATGTATTAGTCAAATTAATAAACGTAATGCTATTCTTAGAAACCGCACATGACTCGCTCTTATACCATAATCTTTCACAAGCGTTTTCTAACTCACAACCTTCTTCCTCGTACTGTTCATTCGTAAGCCCCGCTTACAATAAATACAATTACACTCACAGTAAAAGCACTACTAGTTGTTTGAAATCGTAGGTGATATATAATTTCAAACGGTTCTCTAGAGCTTGTCGTTTTGGAAAGGGTAGTAGTATTCTATAGAGAAATAAATAATAACCATGTCCTGTTTCGCAACCCTCTTTCCCCCATATTCAATATTAATAAGACCAGAGAAACTGGAACATAAGACTTACGAAGAAAAAGGAATACTTTCTGGAATAGCGGAACTAGCCGAGACGACGACGTCCATTTAACGTATAAATTGTTTTTTAGTTCCGCGAATCACTTGTTTTATTTTAATTAACTCATAGCACACTCGAATGGTGACTCAGAGTCACCACTAAAAATTCGTGTGCATTGTTCACAATATCGGTTGGGAATAAACCAAATATTAAACATTTAAATATTCTATGAGTCACCGGTAAAAATTGTGGTACTATTATTAAAAATATTGTTTACATTATTAAATATGTTGCTATCTAATCAATTAGTAAACACTTAAGTATCGTATGAGGTATTTTATCAATTTTATATCCATGAAATGAAAAAAATCTTACATAGTACATAGAATTGTACCGTTTATTTTGAAAGTAGCCCAAATCCATTTAAGCTTAAATTTTCATGTTTACGCTTATCATCTATAAACTAACAATGATGTAACCACATGCTTGCCACTAACTTTTCACTCTATAGCTCTTCTTTGATTAAGTTGTTTGATAACTCTTTAACAAATTTATTATTAAAATAATAAATGTAAATTATTTGCTATGTTATACTCAAGCTAAAATTAATATTTTTAATTTTCACGATTTTATATTATAATACTTATAATGTTACAATGAAATATTAGAATCCTTATTAGAGACTAATACTACATAAGAATGTAATTTTTATTACCACTACTTTATTACAGAAATGTTGGAATTAATTTATGTACATTACGTTAATTAAAATTTTACAGACTCTGCTAATCGCTAACCTCCTTTTTTACTATAAATAATACAATATTAATACGATAAATAATAAAATGATTAACTATTGGATATAAATAATAACTGAAAAATGCTTTAAATAATTCTCAGAGAGGATCAGTGGGATAAAAATCTGATAACTAAGTTGATTTTTTGTGTGATTAGAAGGAAAGAAGCGCAGGTGGACGCGATAAGATGTATGAGATTAGGACAAGAAATAAATAGGGGGTACCACACAATAAAGCAGGGACTTGAAATGGTACATGCTAATAGCAGGTGCAAAGAAGAGGGGAGGTTTAGTCACGCACATATGTTCGAGCGATACTTACTAATGGGTCTTTTATATCGACACACTGAGGGACATGCGTGTTATATATTTTGTCATGCAATCACCGTGCTTCTTTTCTTTCTCATCATTATCGATTATTCCGAAAATTTATAGCGAATACATTATTATAAAATTGTTCAAACTCTGATATTAAAAAAGATTAATAATGATAATACCCGTTATATGTTTCTGTACGTGTAAAAAATAAAGACATAATTCAAATTGTTAATTCAGAAGAAAGATTAATTTTTTTATCTTCTCATAGCGGAACGTTAATATTAAACTTGCAGATCATAGGCTTTTTTAACAAGATTTATTATTTATAAATAGTTATGATTTACTGTTATTTTTTCGAAATATGAAGTACAAGTACATCTTATAAATATTATACATTTAAAAAATAAGAGTAAAATATTATTAATAATAATAGTGCACGAGCTTTCTCTACAAATTATTTAGATTTTGTAGTACCATTTTCAACCAGGCATTCACAAATATTTACGAAAAATTTATTAGTGCAAATTGAAAGTATTTTATTCGCATTTCATACTCCTCAAATATTTACGATCGATACATTTGATTATTTATTATGTATTATAAATATGTACCTTTTATTATTTAGAAACATACACTTATTAAATATATGATAATATATGTATAAAATTAATGAACCACAAACGTGACTAAATCTGTCGGAAAGGTCCTCGTGCGTGTAGAAGCTCTTATTCACAGGCAGACCGACATTATTAATGCGTGTATATTACGAGGGTTTCCTGCATTGGGGTAGCGGGTAGAGTGTCTATTGTCGGTCTGGAACAGGTACATGGTATGAGCTAACAGAAAGGGCGAACATTACTTCCGCTCGGTCCTCCGCGGTTTAACGCTCTTATTATTATTTTTATTAGGGAGCCGCAGTATATAATGCTATCAGCCCCGAGAAGGGCGGCCACGCAGGAAATAAACCTAAGTGTATAATTACAATAATACTTACCGAGATCGCTTCGTGGGTTCTCCCCCTTCTCCAGACCCCACGTCTTCTACACCCTCATTAGACCTCACCGTACCTTCGACTCCTGCTGGATTTCTACAATTTTCCGTTTCTCCACGACTAATTGTGGGTCTCTTTCTTTTTCTTCCTCACTTTCCTTGCTTTTATCGTCACCACTTCCTCGCTTCTCTCTTCTCGCTTTTTCATTCTCGCGGCAAGTAATAGGGGCACCCTTTTTTTGTCTTCAAGATATTCGAGATATAAAACACTGTTGCTACTACTGTCAGGTCATTAACCACTTCGTTCACACATGCACGTGTTATCATTTTGTACAAGGTCACAGACACGTGTTATAACGCGACGTCGATACTGTTTGTACACATCACAGACGCTGTATTATCGTGTTTTTCGAGGGACACTCGCGGGTGACACGCGGACGGATTCCACTCAAGGCAATGAATTTCGGATTGATTTGAGGTGATTACATTAAATGGTAGAGTGGGTGTACAAAGTATTCGTACAGCTTCTAAAGACGAATAACTTTTTCAAAATTGTACCCAACAGTCACTCACCTGAAATTTAATAATGAATCAACTATGTGCATGGCTATACATATACAATAATAATATAACATTTTCACAGTGGCCTAGCATAGTTCATTACAATGACCTGGCATGCAACGGTAAACATTTGCAAGCGACCGCTACGGAGACCTTTAGTAGTGAAAGGGTTAAATTTGAGTAAATATTAAATAGGCGTTGCATACTCGAAAATGGGATGGAATATTACTTAATATGTAATTTGCTCTGTTAAACACGTATTCGATGTACTTGCGCTTAGGGATTATCCTAGAGCTCGTAAAATATTCCTAAAACGTGCGTGCATAGCTGTTAACGGTGCCTTATTAATTGATGCATGTATGGAAAATTGAGCTTGTTGTGGGACACGATGTAGAACAGAGACGACATTAGCTAATATTTTACTACATAAATACACCAGCGATTACGATAGTTCTCCATCCTTCTCTAATTACTATACTAAAACTATACTTATGAATAAATCGTAAATAGAACCCAGAAAATTTTCCAACTTATTTCGAAAATATTTCCATTTTATCATATATCTTATTTATATCATTTGCGCACCATATACATTTAAAATTTGAAAGAAACGATTTCGTAGTTACTACAAAAACGAGTATATCTAAATTTAATAATTAACCTAGTTACTTCAGTAACAATATCACTAGTACCACTAGTCAAATTATTTATTATTTCATGTGAACAACACAATCGAAATAAAAAACTAAACAAATAAAATATTGTTTGAAAATAATTTCTTTTACTGGGCACGGTTACAGTGTGCGGGTTCACCTCTTCCCTGTAAAAGTTGTCCCACAAAAAATGTAATACATATTAAAAATATTAAATAAATATTAATAATATCAGCCCCCATTAAAGCCATTGAATGAAAAAAAAATGAAGTCGATACCTTTATTAGATTCCGAGAAAACAGCTTGTTGATAACGCTTTAGTTGGTACACCCTGTTGTGGTATAACGTATAAAGAACTCTAAGAATATTTCAGTACACACGTTCAACTGATAATAAATAATTAAGGTTGAAAATTAGGAAAAATAGGAAACAGGAGACGTAGGAGCTTTTCCTATCTTCCGTATCCGTATACATAATAAATGTTATTGACGAAAAGCACACTATACAGTCACCACAGATACGATCGAGGTACCCGAGATCGTAAAGGTAAAGCAAATCAGAGAGTGTATAGAGTACTAAGAATAAGTATAATCCTCCGGTAAGTACGATTATTCCGTTCACTCGAGTACAGTGTAGAAGTATAATAAATGTCAGAGAATATAGCACTTGGTTGATTAAATCCCACGATAGCAGCGCGCGGCAGGGATATTTTCCTCCGACTTGTGTGGAGTACTGTAGAGTCGATGTGATCGCGTACACTCATGGAGATACGGGTGCGGCGTGCTTGTGGACGATTATAAAACATAAGCAATTCCGTGACGTGTGTGTGCTGTAGTACGGGCCAGAGGGATACGTGACTGAACTCTTAAACGCGAAAATTGCCAAGTTCCGATGGAGTTCGGATGGGGAATGGACCGTGCTCGTGTCTACTCCGTTAGCTTGATCTCCCGCTCGCAAACCGAATGGCACCCTCTCCTCTACACGTACGTGTCCCATCCCCTTGCCCATGTACAACGAGATACATACAGGTCACACGTGTGCCGCTTTTCGGATAAGGATATCGTTTACCGATATATTTTATGTCGTGCGAAACATAACCAGCGTTGTGGCCGAAACCTACAGAAACCCGCCGAAACGTGGCGGCGCGGGGCGCGGCGACTCAACGTATTAAAAAGTCTCTTGTCAGTCGACATTCTCCCCGAACACGGTTCAAGGCAGGAACCTTATGCAAATGGCCCGTTTTTCAACAATTTTTTTTCTAAATGTCAAGTGTAGATTGATTTAAAATTTCAGTTATCATTTATTAATATCTTAATGTAAAACAATAGATTTTTATACAAAAAATGTTCTCCGCAGTTTTGTTAAGGAGCTATTAACGAGAAACATGGACCAATCATAGCGCGGCTACAGCGGAAGAATTCCGGCTCGGCCAATGTTACCATCGTACTCAGAAGCATCTATCACCGAATCGGAATCCGCCCATCATAGCTGTGCTATGATTGGTCTATGTTTTTGGTTAATAACTCCCTAACAAAACTCCGGAGAACGTTTTCGCAACGGAAAAAATTACTCTAAATGACCTTAGGCACCACCCTTATCAAGGACGTAGAACATTTTTGGGAGAACATTTAGAACATGTATATACAGGGTGTCCTGAAATTCCCTCAGCATCCGGAAATGGGAGGATGCTGAGATCATTTCAAGCAAGATTTTCCTTCACGAAAATGTCATCTGAGGCTTCGTTAAGGAGTTATTAACGAAAAACACGGACCAATCCAGAGCGCGACCTACATGTGTTGGTGTTCAACGACGCTCGGCTGTCGGTGTGCCGCGACCAATACATGTTCTAAATGTTCTCCCAAAAATGTTCTACGTCCTTGATAAGGGTGGTGCCTAATATATATATATGTATATTTTCGTTTTTTCTCCATTAGTCGAGCCATCGAATGAGACGACACGCGTACATTTTGCGTTTAGGTACTAGAGAAACAATCACAGAACACTCGAAGGGAACACCCCTCGTCAAAATCAAGAGTCTATTATTACGACCATATGTTTATGCCACGATTGTATCTTGACGAAGAGGAGGGCGAAACGTACTCCAGCCGTGGGGGTCAGAAGTACACCTGCTCGAACACGACATCACATGTGCAGAAGTAGAATGCGTGGGCAGAGTAAACACCTACATCGGATATGTGTCACTACTCAAACAGAATAGCAGGCTCTGCCGTTTATTGACAACTGCTGTGTGTTGACGAGACTTTCCGAAATAATCTTGCTGGACAGCCCTCGTTCACCTGTATTTCCGCCTTTCAGACAACTTGTTAGTTTCATCGGTTTTATTTCCTGGTTCAATTTATTTATTTTTTTTTGTTCATTTCTCTCCGTTCAACATAGGTTACGCTATCCTCTCATCTCTCGTTTAGATCTGTTTAAACACTGTAAACACGTATGCACATTTACCTTACAGTCGAGAAGAATGTAATACATAGGTACACCCTTTTTCAGGCTTCGGCATTATTGAAACAAATCATTTGGAATATAATCGTTTAGACAATATCGCCGCCTGAATGTAAGAACCAGGTAACTTACAATTTCTTATTCTACAGAAATTTTTTGCAAAAGAAACAGAAGTTGCCTATTTTTACATTAACAAGCTTAAACTAAATTATGATTAACTAGATGTCGTATATTACTTTGATAGGTTAGCCAGTTTTTCCATGAAATTTTACTTGATTTCTTCTTTAATACGAAGTAGATAACTCAAAATGTTCAAATTTCAAGTTACCTAGTTTTTACATTTAGGCGGCGATATACTATCTTATTTGGCTACATGTCATTCGAAGTAATCATATTTTAGTTCATTTAAACGGCCAAATAATTTTTGTCAAATCATTTCATTATTTGTTCTTCAAATGAAAATAATATTACATACAATGTTACTTTAATTTAATATACTGAAAGCATTCGGTACATGGCAATGTGAATATAATTGTGTATAGGCACAAAAGTTAGTGCAAGGTGATTATACCCGGAAACTTTTCGCGAAAGAATTATTTCTTGAAAATATAGGTTCCCAGTTACCTCGTACTTCCGTAGATACCGTGACTATAGCAGCACGACGCGCGACGCGACACTTGGCCTTGCGATTAAAGTTGTGATCAACACTTGATTCTAACGACTCCGTACTTGTCATTCTACTATATTACCTTCGGAATAATCCATTTTTAACCGACTTCGAAGAAGGAGGAGGTTACTTAATTCGATCTATATGTGCCTTTTTTTCTCTTTGCTTCTATGTATTTTATCGATTTTTCGAGAAATCTTAAAGATTTTGTTCTACGATTTGAATAACTGAAGTTGCGCTTGTAATTTCAATGTTAATTAGAAAACCTTTCATTTTTCCAATTATGAGAACAATATTGTACTGGCTAAATAAACCAATCGATTGAAAGCAGTAATAACTAAATAAATATGAGAAAGTATTTACCAATAGCGAATGTTTAGTCAGCACTAGTGGCTGACGAGTAAAGATTTAATAAACTACTAATTCATACACACACACAGACACATACAGTACCATTCCGGCTATCAGAAGACTGCAGAGCTGGAGGAAATAGTATTTTAAATAGTTAATAATAAATAATCCTATTTATTCGAAAGTATGTGTACAATTTTGAAAATAAAATATTTTATTTGATGCAGTAATTGTTTGTAAATAAAATCATTTACTTGGGGCAGTAATTTTTGAAAATGGTATTTTATTTGAAGAATATTGAAAATATTTCGTCTTTGTCTTTATTTTGAATTTCAATTTTAAACTTTATTGCTGAAAATAATGGTTCGCATTCGATAGATTTATGAGTGGAAATAGTTTTATGGTGATAAGATAGACCGTATGTTCATCAACAAACCTCAGTAGCCACAAAAAATACAATATTCTATTTTGTGTTTCAGATTATTGAAGTAGAAATATTTTATTTTGTGGTTCCCATTGTTAAAATAGAAATATTTTCTTTTTGAAATTCTATATCATATTTAAAATACAATTTTCTTTAAGCAAAATAAAGCGTAAAATATTTGTTTCGCCATCCGATGCCCACCTCTGAGTGACCATTTCTATGAACATGGAATACCGAAAGCAATCACTAAGATTCGGGTTTAAGTCGTAGCACACACCATGATATCTATCTGATCTCGATCTCATAAATCACTGCCCGTTACACGAAGTTAAATGCAATGAGAAAGCGGGATGCTATGACGCTTTATAAATGGAAGCCTCTTTTCTCCGGACAGTAGAAGATCCTTCTGGAGTAAAGTGGTTAAAGTGGCTACGTCCGCTGAAATTAGCATCATCCTTGGTTAAAGCAATATCGACCGTGAGATGTCTATTCTTCCAAGCCCGGGGTTTCGCCCCAAGTCTTAATGAAATTATCGTCAGGCCGAATTTCGAGGACAAATCGACGTTTCAATTTTCTTAATGCGCTCATCTCCCGGCGGGATATTGGCGTGCGGCCGCCCTTTATGTCCTGGAAGGATGTAGCCGTGGGTCGTAAGAACACGTTTGCTTTCTCTCTCCCCATCTCCCTCTCTCTCACTCTCTCTCTCTCTCTCTCGCACGCGCGCGCGCTTTCTCGCTTCCTTCATCGCTCTTCGCTTCGCATCGCTCCTCTTTCTCTCACCGTTACCGAAATCCTTGTGCTATGAAAAGTTCCCGGGCACCATCGGGCACCACGACAAGCTACAGTTGGGTGTTACCGCCACGTGCCGTCGCGTGGCCCTGCCACGTGACCAACTTGTTACCCACTATTTGCTCTCATCCTTCCTTAAGTGCATTACTACCATTGCAATTACAGACCCACTGAATTTCCGTTTCACTCGCGTGCTCGAATAATTTCGTCGACACCCCCGCCAAGTCCCGCTTGATTGTGATGCACCCTGGCTCCCTAGTTTGTTTTTACAAGTGGGTCAATAATCTCCACTCCTTCCGAAACTCATCGATTTAAACGATAACCTGTGTCCTCGAATGTTTAGTGCTTCGAAATATTTTTCAGCTTTTTTTCTTTTTCAACCTTTTGCACTCGGAGATAGTTTAACTCGAAAATTGAACATCTCTTCCGACCTAGAATATTTACATTCTCTACCAAATGTTTAGTAATTGGTTAGATAGCATATTTATGGTATTTTATATTAATCCAATGACTCGCATTATTGCAAAATCATGCACTATTTATAATCGTATTGATTTTTTCATTGAAACTTTACAAAGAAAAATGAAAAATGTGAAATATTTTTAAAAATTTTGAAAAATTTTTTACGAAAAATGTGAAATATGTAAAGAAATATTTTCGATACAGGTTGTATGGTTTTGAGACGGTCACACGTCATAATGAGAAAGCACTGTATGTACACAGTCAACTAGATTCAAATTCAATAACGATTGGTTATTTTTCATTAGGTTTATTAATGTATAAAACTAAGCTAACAAATCTTCTAAAAAAATGATAAAAAAAGCATTTCACCTGCTTTGTAAGAAATATTTAAATAGAACTGTTTACCGTTTATCTTATATTTTAATGGTTCATGTCGAACTGTTTTGAAAACAGTACTTAAACTTGTATTTTGTATAAGCCGTCATCAAGTTGTTAAGCTTGAAATTCGGTGGCGTACGGGCTGGCATTACTGTTACCCGACGCACACTGCGAGGTAGTTGTATAGCCAGACTTTAACACAGCGTCGAGTGCTGCGCCAGTGCCAATGTCCATAATGACAAACACGAACCTTATACAACTTAGTTAATAATGCAACAATAGAAAAGATAGAGTGGTTTGTCGTAATAATGATTTTTCTAATATCTTTGTACCTTGTAGAAGACACACGATGTGATAATATACCTAACGTAATATGGTAAAAATAATCAGTGTTTGTGGATACATTATCCAAGTGCGGATAACAATGGAAAATCTGTCGGATTCTAAAAGTTCGTTATTATTATGAAGGTACCATAAATGAGTTGTACGGCTGCAATTGAAAAGTGCATTGAATACAGTTCCAACATTTTTCCTTGAATAGACATTATGTTGCTTAAACAATGAATTGTTTCAATTCTGTGCATCGGAGTATAATCCGTTTTTTCATGTTTGCATTTTCAACAAAGATCCTTTTTTATGAAGCGAAAACAATAGAAAGCATTAACAAAGAATACTATGCACCAGACTTACATTGTAATTTCGAATATAACTTTCAGAGAAAGCACAATAATGTCCGATAGCTTGTATACTTCTATTCAAATATTGTCCCCGCAAAATCACAAACGCAAGTACAATCGGCGCGATTGAAAATCGATAAAGCAACACAATAAAATGTAACTTTTTTTCTGGTCAGTTCCGAGTTTTCATTAACGATCCAAAGAAGCTTTGTAACTCGTTTTCCGTAAATTACTACCCCCGGTAAAAATTATTCGATCATACAAATCAAGTATCATAAGTTTCATATATGTATTTACCATTGTAATTATTCATATTTTCAATGTCGAAAATATTTCCATTAACGATAAAGGCAAATGCAATGATGAAACTCGTCATATACTACAGCAGGGTGTTCTTCAAGTGTGATTTCAAGTAACTTTACCCTTTGTGAAAATGTGCTCCACGACTATGTGAATGAATGATTAATGAAAACCAATATTAATGAACCAATTAGAGCTTGAGTACAGCAGACGCATTCCGGCACGGCGAAAGGACCTGCTAAACGTGACGTTGCCATTGGCCGAGCCGAATTCGACCGCTGTAGCCGCGTTCTGAGTGGCCAGTGTTTTTCGTTAATAATTCCTTAACTAAGCCGTCGAGAAGATTTTCGCAACGAGTAAAGTTACTTGAAAATGAACAACAGGAATTACCACTTTCAAGGAAGCGTAACATTTTTCGAACAGCCTGTACACAGAAAATACTATATAAACATGAATGTGTTCGTTTTTTATCACGTTCAGAATATTTCAGGAAATATTTAGGGTGAACAAAGTTATTGCCTCGGCCTGTATAATAGAAGAAAATTTTCATCCTGTTAGTTGTTAGTCTCGGAGAAACTTTAATGATCTTCAGTTTGATCCTCGAAACTGTATTCAACGGATTTCCAAGGTAGAGTACAATGCGATCGAATGATTGAATAATTCAGGAATCGTTAAGTTACGAAACACATCATAACTCTTGAGCCGATAACAAAATATATCCTTTTGGCTGGGAAATCTACACCCGTGCTTGTCAACTACTACATGATGGATGAGGAACGATCATACAAGAATATCGTTCCATCACACTTAAAAGCAATTCATTGCGGTTGCGGGACCCCGTGCGGAATGTCATTCTCCACGTAACAAACACAATTAAAGAGTTCCACGGTACATGAAGACGGAAATTATATCAAGTACCGGAAATAGTTGGTGCGTTATTTCTCTGAATAATTAATTCAAGTCGAATAGTTATTTGAATGTAAAATGCAATGGAATCTCGATTATCCGAAATGAACAAGGAAACAAGGAAATACATATGATTAGACTGCGGATCTTTATACCGGAGTTATGTGTGTAGTATGTAGTAGAGTGTTTAGCTGACCAATTGAAAATTCCCTTTTTCGATTGACGAGTAATAAACCGAACCATCAGCTGGCTTCACAATACATAGTGGAGCACCGCAAACACACATCAATATCAATATTGTATTCTCTGGTCCCTGATAAAGCTTGACGAACCACGTGCAATAGGAAAATTCATTTTATTTCGATTACAAAAGTGTCGTATCAATTTCACACAACTGTGAACATATAGGTGTTAATTGGGAATAGTTCGAACCACGGACCGTGTTTCGGACGCTATGTAAAATATAATATGTTCAAAGCGTGTGTGGCTATATTTCGAAGATAGTAGTTGAAATTCACATTAATATTTTCGATTACCAAAAAGTTGGTAATGTCTAGACTGCGGATATCTTTTAAAAATAAAAATTGTCTAAGTCAATTGCAAGGAGCTGATACTCAGCAGAAATTTCTTTTGCGTCTACAGGGTGTCCTAAAACTCCTCTAACACTCGCAAAAGGGAGTTTTCTTGGGTCATTCAAAGCGACATTTTCTTTAGCAAAAATGGTTTCTGCGGCTTTGTTTAGGAGTTATTAACAAAAAAACACGGGCCAATCAGAGCACGGCTACAGCGGATTGATTCTGACTCGGCCAACGACGGCGCCACGCTAAGCGGTACCTATCGCCGAGTCGGACTCCGTTCGCCCGTTACTTGTCGAAGGTGAGCCGCTGACAAGTAAACAGTAAGCAGACAACACAACAAATTAGAGTGAGAGAGAGAGAGAGAGAGAGAAAGAGAAGAGCGTTAGGTGCGATAATCTTAAAGTATGCATGTGCGTGTGTGTGTGTGATTCGCGGCCGATATAAATTAGGCAGGCCATGGAAGCATGGGAGTCGTTGACTAAGAGTAAATGAGTAAACGAGTAAACGAGTAAGAGTAAAAGAGTAAGCAAGAGCGTAGTTAGTGTATTTGTCATAATATGTTAGTTATGTATCATACAATAATACGGTTATATCCCACTTCTGACGTCCGATTATTTTGTAATTCCACAGTAGATTAGTGGTACTTAGGATACTAAAAGAGTAGGACAGGGTAAGAATGAGTGAGACAAAGAAAAGAATGAGAACAGGTATGGACCGAATGCGTGAAATAAGATAGATTTGTATACATAGAGGTTAATGTAAATCAAGTCACATTTCTTAGCTGTAAGGCTGAAATAAAACATTTTAAATAATACTTAGATTACACCCCTAGCACATGAATAGCGACTCTGCGTGAGACTACTAAAAATTGCTCTACCTTTATTCAAAATATTATATACGCTATCTAATCAGTTACTAAAAATTTAGGTATTGCATGAGGTATTATACCAATTTCATTTGTATAAAATTTGAAAAATTATAGTGAATGGAAATATTCTAGGCAGCAGGATGAAATGTATAATTTTCGTTTGCATTTACGTAATGTCGTTTTACATTATGGGATTGAAATTGAACCAAGTGTTGCCAGATTTCTTGACCATTCGAAATTAGAGCAATCGAAGAAGTTAAGAAAGAAGAGAGAAAGAGAGAGAGAGAGAGGGAGAGAGAGTGATATTCAAAGGCGAGTCGTTAAAACGAATAAACGGTTGGCTCTCGGTATTCCCCGAACGATCGGAGAACGATCTTTGTCGAGGAACCAATTGGGAATGAAAGTTCGTCTTCGCAGGGTGTCAACAGACACAGCAAACCAACCTGAAACGTAGATCAACAGTTTCTAGCATGCGCGGTAGTTTTATTTCGTTCAGTCTTACAAATTGTTAGTCCAGATCGGTATATGGTCGGCAGAGGATAGGGGGGAATGGGTGAAGTTGAGCATGGCGGACTGAGTATAGTGTAGATGGTCTGGATCGATGAGAGAGAGCGGCTTGGTCTGATTGGCGGGGCTGCGGGGGCGGAACACCACGTAGCCAATGAGCGTGTCTATCCTTCGTGTCTATCCGGACACACAGTGGTAACGAAATCAGTGATTTTTACGCTCGGCAACCGTCAATTTCGGCTTAACTGTAAATACCATAAAGCGAATCATCATGATTTATGGATCGTTCACGCGTCACCGTTCTACCACTCGATAAAAATTCGATGTTTTTCACCGACATACTGCTCTGCAGCCTATCACCAAATCGCGAATTATGCTCTCCTCTCTCCTACTTTTCTCTGTAAGGCGATAATTATTTAAATACTTGAACAATTTTCCTTTATGAAACTGAATAACCAGTCAGTCAAATCAAGTATTATTCGATGTGCCATTCCTTCAAAAATATTCTAACCCTTCCCACACCCCCACCCCACCCCCACCACATCCCTCTTCTATTTCCGAAAACGCTAACGAATAATTAACCTTGCATTACAGTTTATCAAGTAAAATATGTAGCTAAAAGTATTATTATAATCGTTCAAATATTAAAAATGGAGTTAATAATCCTTGCCTCCATAATAGCTTAACTATTTCTGAACTATCTAAACCAAGGTTAAATTAAATCAATAATTACAGAAGGTATATTCACCTTTATTTTTATCCTCCTTAGTGATACTTATCCGTTATTGAGTATTAATGAATAAATTTATATGTATACAATGTATTTGATGTCATGCTTCATACTGGTATACCAGTGTCTACATCCATTGCGACGTAATTTTATAAATACACTTTACTTACGTACAAGTGTATTCTATAAAAGATTCTATAAAACAATTACTGTATTAATATCAATATCAATATCAATATCAATAGCAATATCCATATCAATATCAATATCAATAGCAATATCCATATCAATATTAATATCAATGCAGTAATTCTTCTATAGAATTTTTTTCTTTTTGGTTATAACAGTTATGTCCCTGATCGAAATCGTATTACATCAACTCTAAAAGTAATGCGAACAATATGCACTGTGGTAAGGATCATTATTCTACTATGCTATTATAATCTTATTTTTGTTGTTGGCATACTTGCCTCGTGATATCCATCAATATTTCCTGTTAATTAACTGTTTCTTAATAACTACATAATAAGTAGCCATGATAGAAAATTATTTTGATTGAGAATAAGCTAAACAAAAATAAAATTCATTGCGGAAGAAAAATGTAACATAAACTAAAAATTTTTAAATGAAATTGTAAAACCAGTCATTTTGACTGGTGTGGTAGTTATCCAGATACTTGGACGTAACATAAGGTAGTAACTTAAGTAACATAAGTAGCGTAAATAATTTGGAGTTACACATTATAGTGCGGTAGTAAACACAGCTGGGTCGTAAAGAGAAGTTTGGTTCCGGTGGTCAACAAAGGATATCCATGATAGCAGGGAAATATGATCCCGTGTGGGACTGCGCAAAGCGGGAGCCCCTACTAAATTGGTTCCCCTTTAGGCCAGTTCTAGAACTGCTCGAAATGCTGAAGACGTTCCTGAGTTTTGGTAACTCTAGCTGACCCGGATCAGCAAAAGCAGCTTCTCTTTATGATCTCGTTGGGTTTACTATCTTCTTGCCATAGAAAGAGGAAGGTGAGATGGAGACACTAGGAAATAATTCCATTAGAACATAATACTTTGTGATGGTACGATTATAAATAATAATATTCGTGACACCAGTATTTCTCCAAGAAAGTACAGTCAAAAATTCGGAAATTTTCGTAAGAAAACATGCCGTATAAATGTGTATTTCTTTCCTCATTGTGAGCAATTTTCTTTGGTTTCGTCTTCCGCTTCAGGTCTAGCCATCATTCACGAGAAACCATGTTTATTCCATTTGAATTTGTTGTATACCAAGGATAAGATTTTCTCTAGCATTGATCATCACTTGTTTCAGTTCGTCATTTTTCGTCATACCTCATATCTTCTGCTGACTTCGTCTTCTCGCGAGCATTCAGCTGTTCAGCAGTGACGAACTCAGCGGAGAGGTCCAGGGGGCCAATCCCAACCCCCCCCCCCACCTCCAAAAAAAGGAAACAAAATAGTGGAAAATTAGCTAAACCGTAGAACACACACACACAGCTGCTTTTTCTCTGATTTCGAAAGTAAATTTTATTCGGCGAAGTGACATAAAATAGTAGAACTACGCCATTTAAGAAACAGCAAGGACCCGAGGATTTGTCTGAGTTAGATCAAGACTTTATTGTATGTACTTCGAATGTCCTATTTTTGTCGACAGTAAGAATGCGTTTAATTTTTATACAATAGTTGAAGAGAAATCTAAATACAATCTTGAAATACATCGAGTATAATCGATATAAACGAGTGCCGCCCCTACCGTGTATAAAGTTCATGATTTCAATGCTAGATTTCATACGTCTCGTGATGGATAACAATTATGATACTGCAACCACAGAACGCGGCCTCATATTGATTCCGACAATAATTCTAGTATACATACCTTGTGTATTGACCATCGAATTAGCATGGTATTATCAAATTGCCCGCGAGAAAAGATAAACCATTCTAATGACAAATCATAGGCAAACTAGATCAGTTCCGAAATTGGTTTCCTACCAAATTAATCGTACTGGACAAACAATCGATCAGCAGAACATTTTCCAACGTTCAGTACTAGCCAGAGTAGCTCACAAATCAACTAATAACTTAAATATTGAAATTTATTGGAAATTAATTTATTGAAATTTCGACACCATCGCTCCATTTCCGCTCCCATAAGTGCATTAATTTTTTTAATGTGTTGTAATTCTTCTGAGACACTTGAAAATAGAGTAGCTTATTTGCGTTATTAAAGCAGCAATATATTATTCAAAAGAAGTGTTTTAATTTTCCTGGGATTCTTGAATAGCTAGTAGAATAGCTGTTGTACATTATTAAAGCGACAATATATTATTAAGGAGAATGCAGTGCAGCGTAAACTAAGCGCGAAATATAGATATTTGAATAAGACATTAATGGAAACATTATGCAAGACATTTTAATTGAAGGAAGTTACCTAAATATATCTTTCGTATTTAATGACATGAGAATTGTTCAAAACACAATTTAAATTATTTTGAAACGCAAACATTGCTAAACGATAAATACGGTGCTTTCACAGTGCTTTCCAACTTTTTTGTAAGCTACTGAAGAATGTTGTCACAGTACTTTTGTATTTAATAAGTAATTTTAAACCTATTCGATTTTCCGAACCGCCTTGATCCCAATTAATTCGGATAATCGATGTTCTACTGTAATTAATCTATAACTATTAAAGAATGCAAAGTCTGTCCGTTTATATAGTAGTCGAAAATTTTTCCTTGAAATTACATCTTTAAGAAAAATTTTTAAATCTTGCAGCACAAATACAGATTGCACGAAATTGACAATATAAAAATTGAAGAAGCTGTGTGTCGGAATGTTAGAGATTCTGAAATTAGAGTAATTCGTTTTGCAGCATGAATAAGCAGAAAACGATGTTCCTCGGAAGACGTAATCGTATTCTGCATTAAAAGCAAAGAATCACTCAGTAAAGAGTTGATGGGAACCAGGTAGAGCGTCTATGAGTCAGAATACTACATTACGAAATTTCATAAATTCTCTTTATGATACCTTTTAGACGCTTCGCGCTTCGTCAAGGCCTCTGTTTTTCATTTGAAACAGTAATAACTCCAAGTGAACACGAATTGGCACAACTGCCACTCGTTTCGAAACAGGCGTGATCGCAAAATAACAAAATATTTGCAGAAATCAAAATTACCTGACCATAGACATGGTTAAGACATACGTTGGAAACATAATAAAAAGTTCGAAACTTCCTTCGAAATTCGAAAATTGGTAACTTATTAAATAATAAAACACGATAATACCATAATGTATATTTAGCATATTTAGACTGCATTTTACAAATTTTACATAGGAACGTATCATGTATGTATCGACCAGATCTGGGAAAAATAGTATTTTAAGTCTTTCTATTTGCTGTATATACCGTGGAAGATAATAATATTATTAAGGAGGCAGCATTCACGGGATGCGAACAAAAATGAGAATGTCAAGATCGAAGGTGGAAAACAGGACCAAGCAATGTTTAGAATGGTTCAAACGAATCCGCTGAATAATAGAGAATGGTAGACAGTTACTGCAAGGGAGCAACTGTCTCCGATTATAACAAAAGTGAAGGGGCGTAGCTCACAGCTCATTTGTTATTAACTAGCGTAGTGGAACCTTGAAGTGCAGAAAGACTTGGAACACGACTTCACACTTTGACTCGCAACCCTTGGTAAATTTAGTTAATTACCAGTCAAACTTCCGTAAAGAACTTCCTCCTCTCCTCTGTTTCTTGATCTATTCAATGCTTTCTTCCTTTTCTAAAGAAGGATTTCAATTCAGTCCTTACCGTCTTTACTACGTTTTATCATTTCTCGTGCAATCTTCAACTCATTGTTGCTCATCCAAAACCAGAGGTGGGCTTTATTTGGCGAAACAAATATTTCAAATACTATTTTAGAATATTTTCTGTTTCATTGTACTTTGTATTTACTGATCCATTACAAATGCATAAAATCCAGGGTCTAGTTGCCTCTGAAAATAATTTCCACAGATCTACAAAACGTATTTTTTAAATTTTCAATATAGGCCCACATAAAAAAGCTATAAAATGCAACTTTGTAGTATTTTCCTACAATTCCGATCATTTGCAAGGTTTGAAAAAATTTTTTTTCACATCCTGTAGCAAACTAATTGCTGCAATTTTCCGAAAAAGTTCCGATCGTATAATACAATATTAAAAAAGTTATCGTCTTCTTAAGACTGTGTCCGACTATTAGTGGGAGTCACTGTATATGTGTTTAATCGTAGTATGACAGACTTTCATTTATCGGTGTCGAAATAACTGTCAGGTTGCAAGCGACCCAGACAAAAATTGCAATATTTAAAAAAAATTCTTTTTCCAGTTTTCCTTGACCATGTTCAGGAACGATAACGGACAGCCCTAGATTGGTATTCTAGGGTTAAAAATATAGTGTAAAGATAGTAAATATACCTTCAAACGATATAGCCGTAGCTTTATCAAAAAGGACTTACAAGAATTAAAGCAAGAAGATAGCCTTTACTGACCGTTACAGTATAGGTAACTAATGATAGAGCTGCGCCCATACTTGCCTTATATCCGACTTCCCTGTACTGTACCTGAAGTAGCCGTAAGGGGTAAGTGCCTCTAAAAAATTCATTAATTCTGGGTAATATAGTGTACCCCTACAAGGCAATAGTCTTCTTTTTTACAGTTACAAACAGTCAGATTGTTCGTTGTTATTCTAAATCATTTTGGCGATTGAATTTGAGGGTAAGTCTTCAGAACCCCTCCCCCCTCCCCTTCCTTTCGACATGTGTCAAACGTCATTCTATTCGTTTTGACATGCTGAACACAAAATATATGTGTCATTTTTGGCCGAAATGAAGAGTTTTCGAGATATTCGTGAAAAACTACAGTTACTACACATTGAACACATTGGATTTAGTGTATACGTGAACGTCCATGCTGTGCGTGTGCGTCAGCACGATGCGACCGCTCGTCCATTAGTGGGAGTCACTGTATGGCTGAGGACCAAGCAGATCTGGGGAAAATAGTATTTGAAATAGTAAATAAAAACTAATCCTATATATTTGAAAGTATGTGTACAATTTTGAAAATGAAATGTGTTATTTGATGCGGTAATTTTTGAAAATAGCATTTTATTTGAAGAATATTGAATATATTTGTATTTTGTCTCTTTATTCTCAATTTCAAGTTTAAATATTATTGCTGAAAATTATGGTTCGAATTCAATACATTGACGAGTGTTGAATCGTTTCTTAACCCTCATCTGTTCCTCGTGTCAATTTGACACAGTTTTCCCAAAATTAGTTAATACTGTTATGATATTTGTGTACGTAAAACCTTGAAACTTGGAGCCTTTAATTTTTTATACGCGAAACACATATCCGAGGAACATAAGATATACACGTTAACTCATCAGTTTTTGGATAAAAATAGTATCGTAAAATAAATGCTTACTTTGTTATGTGAGCTATCTTTTAGCATTGTGTCAATTTGAAACCGAGGGATAGATTCGGTTCGTGAAACGAAAGACGGATGAGAGTTAACGATAAGATGAGACTGTATGTTTACGCGGTTTCTCAGAGTATTATAGTACTGCAAAGAGTAAAATATTTTATTTCATGTTTCAGATTGTTAAAATAAAAATATTTTATTTTCTGGATCAAATTGTTGAATATCAAATTGAAATAGAAATATTTTATTTTCAGGTACAGATTGTTAAACTAGATCTTCGATATGGTATATCTCATTTAAAATAATATTTTCTCTAAGCAAAATAAAATCGAAAATATTCAATGGTATTGGAAATATTTGTTTCGCCAAATAATGCCCACCTCTGGGACCAAGCTTATCATACACGGAAAGAATAAGTGTATAGATTTATCTTTCGAGCTGTTTTTGTAAACTGCAACGTATACATGGACATAACCGGACGTAGTGCATGTACTATACATAACATAATATACATACATGTGTGTGTGTGTGTATAATATATATATATATATATATATATATATATATATATATAATATAATATAATATATATGTATACAAGAGGTAAAGCAAGCAGGGGGAATGGGTATCGCGCACCGCGATGCGGTGGCAACGTCGACGGTGGCGGGTGTTCCGATCGATCGCCGAAACGATCGACCGCGTCCCGTATAATTCCGCGAAGCGGAGTTTTGCGGTTGATTTACAATCGGCCGGGTGCAGCTTCCCTGATAATCAAACGAGAGTTTCCGATTGGATTTGTACGATGCGCGCGGTACGCTTGTGTCCCTATATCCGGCGCGGAACGGTGAGGCGTGGCGAGGCGAGGCTAGGTGAGGCGAGGCGAGGTGAGGTGAGGCGAGGCGGTGCAACGCGTGCATGCACCGGTTACGCCGAATCGAGGATACCAAGGAAAATCAATTAGCCGGGCAAACTGTTTCGACTGCGGCTGTTTGCCCGCACCAGAGTCGGCAATGTATTTCGTCTCGAAGCTAGGATACGTGTCCCGAGCACAGTGCGCGCGGTTGCGTGTGCACACATACCGTCCTTTATATTTGCAACCGATGCACTGCGAATGCGAACGGTTACTGCTCACAACGCCGCGGCGCACTGAGCCCACCGCGCGGTCCTTGTAATACCGGCATTTCCCTCAATGTGTCTGATTTACAAACGTGTAGACGTGTGCACGTGAATTCGAATCCGAGCAACGGGAATTCGATATTGTTCGGCAAATTGAAACGCTTGTAATATCGCCGAGGAAACCTAGCACAATTCCGATTACACGGGGAACGTGTCTATTATGCGAACTGCATCCATCTACCTGAAAAATACCTGCGATGTTATAATTGTCAGAAAAATTAGTAGGAACGTGATTGGAATAGTTGAAAGATTAAAAGAACTAGAGAATATCGAGGAGTCATTCCAGAACGATTTAGAAGGGGAGAGCGAAGCTAAAAGTTCCGACTATATGAAGAAACATGCGTCACGTCCAGTGGTTCAGCCGTTATTAGTAATTGATAAAATCAATCATGTATATTATATATTTTCTGAATTTCTTTTTCTATTTACTCTGCTAATGATGCACGGGATATAAAATTGTTTCCAGGATAGCAATTTACGACGGAAGCAAAACGCTTTGTTCAATTCCCTATATCCTCCCTCTCTTTCTCCCCTGTAATATAATATAGCTACGACATGGTTTTGCTCTAACACGGTTAGAGTATTGAGAAGATCCCCAATCTAACAAGACATTTCCATCGGTACAAGTATCGATATAGCTAGAGAAAGAATTTTGTGCATTATCCGGCGTTACGAAGTTTCTACAAATTTTATAAAAACATATCTGGACAAAACTGTTAAACACCTGTTAAAAGCAAAAGGGACTGAAATCCAGATACTATACTATAGAAAAGCAAATCTTACGGTTAGGTTAGGTAATATTACGTGAATGCAAAACATTATGTAAATGATTAAAATAATAGAATAAATAGTAATAAATTGATTCATTTAGGTGTTCCCCAACCCGATGTGATTCTCTCCGAAAGTTTATTCGCATAATTTATAATTTATTCACGTAAGTTTACCATCGTTGTCTCGGCATATTTGCAAATATGAGAAAAATTGTGCGTGTAGGAGAAAAATGAAGGCCAGATTCGGAATCAGGGCCAAAAACTCTATAAGATACACCCAACAGTTATTTGGAAAGATTTTTGTTGTTCGACTGTGATACATATTAGCGAGAGTCACTGTACAAATTATTTCTAATAGTAATCGAACAATTAGTTCAACGACATATATTTTGATAGTACGTATTTGATACTCGTTGATGGATGTGGTGGGCTTACGCGCTAAACGCGAAACACTCGAAGAAGTATCCGCATTGATTTTACCGACGTTCAACAATGG
This sequence comes from Lasioglossum vierecki, assembly GCA_028455595.1. Classification (NCBI taxonomy): domain Eukaryota; kingdom Metazoa; phylum Arthropoda; class Insecta; order Hymenoptera; family Halictidae; genus Lasioglossum; species Lasioglossum vierecki. The sequence goes on from CM052336.1 coordinate 56,268, forward strand.
CGAATTTGCGAATACACACGCTGCGCCGATGTGTGTGTGTGTGCGTGCGTGCGTGCGCGCACGTCTTCAATGTTACCCGAGCTTTGTATTTACACCCGATGTACTGTGTACAGCTTGCAGCAAAGCACACACAATCTGTCTATACGAGAGCGGGCGCGGGCGCGGGCGTGGGCGTCCACATGCATACCATACACACATGCATACCGTTGATTGCAGGCATGCCCACGAAAGCTGGAGTTGGATGCACACGAATGTATACATAGCCTATACATAGGAACAGAGCGGCATTGATACATCGTTGAAAATTGACGAAACAATATTTTTGATGTTGTGATTACAAATGTACGAGTGCATACAGATCCATTGCAGAGCTGTGTACGCTCGTATGAATAATTAGCCAGCTGCAATTTTGGATTTCACTTACCGATGTATAAAACAATGTTTCGAATATAAGCTATGAAATAACGAACTCGCATGGGTATGCGACATACCGCAATACGAATCAGCATTCTTGAACCTCGAAGCTCTTGTTCCCTAATAAATATTAAACAGGGGTAAACGTTTTAAATATATCTCTAATATGTTAACTTCGTTCATGCAGCTGTATATGTTATCGTGGCATTCACAACTGATCTATCAACAAGATTATTTCGCAGAAAAATAAAGCAAACAGATGAAATGGATTTCTTAGCACTAAACCAACATGACAGCATAATAAAAGTAGCTGGTACAATGGTACATGTTCCCTTATAAAAATCGAAAAACATGATTTTGAAAAAAAAATCGTATTTTTCCGCTTTAAACAAATATTGCGATGTTATTATAAAAAATATTGAATTGTTTCCAACAGCAAAAGATTCTGTAGACTTTCCCGAATACAGTGATATTCAATGCTAATGCATTATGATTGTTTAAGCATGTTTAAACATGCAGATTCGAAATCAGCGCAAAAAATCAGATCCACCAAACACACAAGCAATGATATCGATTCATCGATAACAGTTTTTCCCGGACTCGGCCGGACTTCGTTCTTTGATAGCTTTGAAGAATACTCATTTCAAAGGAACGATACTAAATATCGAAAACTGGAGTTCAACAAGTTCTAATGATACTAAATCCAAAGTTGATGCAATAATAGGACTGATTCGAAACTTTCTTTAACGTCGAAGCTGTTAACGATTGAGCAAATAATATTTTTTGAAAAAGAAATTTTTGCAAAAGAACGCAGCCTATGATGCAATATGAAGTAATAAAATTCTTTGACGTTCATGTAGTTTTAAAGTAAAGCGTTATTACTGCAAGAGAAGAGAAAAATTTGTACTTTGTCCAGCTAGAATCGAGGAATCGATTGTGCACTGTGCAACAGTTATATGGAAAGATTTTTGGTGTTGGGCAGTGTACTTAAATGGCAGTTATGCGAATTTGTTGCTTACCTGACAGGTGACAAGTGTTTCGATTTTTCAGACATCGGTGGACACGTGAACATTTCGAGAAACATACTAAGTAATAAAGAGATTGCAAACGAGTTGGTTAATGAAGATGATAATATGAAGTATTGATATTAATCGAGACTCGTATCACTGTCATCGGCGCCAATCGGACATAAAATTGGCCGACGCTTTAATGCGAATGATATTGAATTACCTAGTTCTGCCCGAATCCTAAAATGACTCATTTAATTTGTGATGCCGGCGCGGCGGAACGGCGGAGCGGCGGCGTCGCGACGCCGGAGTGGCCCGGTTCTGTCAATCTTAGTGGCGCGTTTTAAATATACATGTCACGCGATTGCTGAGAATAAAATATGCAGGACAGATGAATATTAAGTCCTGTTGACAGATAAACTGCAACGATATCCACAGATCTCTGTCCGATTGGAAACGCATCGCCGTCATAGATCATTACATAGTTTGTCTGCGAAAACTTATCGACTCTCGCCGTTTACTTCCGCCTGTTCCTCACAATTTTAAATAGATTACACGTTTCAATCTCAATAATTCAGTATTCCGCTGTTTCATTTTGTGTTTCCGTGTTTCGCAATCATGTATTTTCGCAACAACCATAAAATTCGTATGGTTATCGAAACAATCATTTTTCTGTAAAATTACTGCCTTCATATTCATGAAGATTATAAACAGACAGATTATATAAATATTCTGCAAGATAAAGTGTTTATACATTATTTTCATGGAAATGGAGCTAAACGAAGAGATGTATTTCTTATATAAATCATTCTAATTGAGTGAAAAAATTATAAAATCTAATTGTACAATCTGACAATATGTTTAAAGTTTGTTTCTTGGTTAATAAGCTACAATTTACAATATTACAATAATTCTTGAATATTATTATCGATCAGATTCTTCAAGTACTTACTTGTGCTTGAGAAGATAATTCAAAACACAAGTGCTATGAAAAATGAGTCGAAAGGAAATAACAGATTATCCTTGATAACGAATAATTTGTTTTGTCTTCTTATGTTTCTTAAAAGAAAATTTGTTTTCATGTAGACCATTGATGAGTGCAATTATACCAAAGTAATTTTTCTTAGCGCTCCATCTCGCACCCTTATCTCCGATATAATCCTGAGGTCAGTACACGAGGTACGCTATCCCTCATAATGTAGGTTGCCAAAAACAATCATCTCTCCTTAAAACCGTGTCGTTAACTGACCCGCAGATTAAGATAATATCGCGTGAAACCTGTGCCTACTAATTCCGATTAAGGTATCTAGAATTTATTGGGCTGATATGCACATCCTGTTGAGTAATTCGACCAGAAGCTGCTGCAATTTAACACAGTGTAAAGATTGAAGGAAGTAAACAGCATCGGCACATTATTTTCGAGCAAGTAAAATACTGCGAATCTTTATGCATTTATAGCAAAAGTGAGTAAAAGGTATTCAAAATTGATCTCTGCTCTATTAAAATCATTCAGGGAAGAAATAACATTCGATTTAGTTTCTATTTCTTGGCATTTCTTGTCTTTCAATGCAGACTTTATTTTGCGTAATTCTTGTAGAGATTTAAATAATGTTCTTGATTTCCCCTAAAAAAAGGTTTTAAGAAAAACAAAAAGAAATTGAATAATGCATCGTAATAATTGAGGTTAAATTCATTCTACAATTTAATATTTTCGATCCCATTTTATGCTTCTAAACCCATTAATATTTTAATTTAACATAACTTAAACTTAAATTAATTTTTTCCCAGCTACACTCAGTTCAACATATTGCAACGAAATTCCAAATCACAGATTTTTCAGAGAACTATATATGCATTGTGGATTAAATTTTCATTAAAGTGTTATTTTATATCGTGTCAAGTTTTCTAATATAATTTGTTTTTCTAAATATTATGCATAACAGATGTTGTTATATTAACTGCTATCGAAGAAATTACAACAATATACATATAAAAAATGTATATAAAATTCAAATACAGCTATAATGTTTTCGTGTAGTCAGCAAGAATTTTTTCGAAGAAATGGCACGTGGTCCAATTATAAATCTAATATACATCCTTAAATATATACCATAATTTTTCTCTGTTCTTTCACATTTCCATTATAATTTCATTTCATTCTTTTTGTCAAATATGAATATGAAAACTGTGCGAGGTAACACCAGTTAGCGACTTGACGAGTAATTAACATTTATGACGACTAGTCTAGACAGATCGTCGGGATTAAATCGTGACGTTAGAAAATTTGACTAGCTTTCCATTTCTGATTTGGCTGGCAAGTTCTCGACACCTATCGCTGCGAGTTCAATGACACTTCGTTCAAACAAGGAGTCGACGAACGTATTCAAACATAGAATTGCTTTATACAATACACCAATCGACCAGGTTCATTTACCTACACACTTCCAATGGCTGAATTGATATTATAATCTCGAACGTTCAGTATCAACTGACATTTATTATTATAACGTACTTGGTGTACAATTGTATAAAATTTGTATCATAAGTGTACATACACACATATATGCATATACACACACTCATATACATATATGTACGTATGTGGATTTAATGTGGAATTAATATGTGTGGATTGAAATACTCTTAATTATTGAAAAGAAAAAGTATTTTTGTAAATTCAGTAAAAATTCATCAGGAGGACTAAAAATCGCATTGGAATCAAGAATCCAATTTAATATATTTTGCAGTGTTAAAACGAAATCAAGCTTTAATATTTAAAGAAGCGCATTAATAGTGGCAGTGTGAAAGATATTGATCGGTTTCTATATTACATGTACAATGTACGAATACCGTGAGCAGAGATACGTGTATAATGCATTATTAACAAATACCGAACGTATTCAAATTATACTACTTCGTAAGATCTTTATAATAACCTGTATCTAACCCAGACCTTTAGGCGAATAAAATCATTTCCAGGTATATTAAATCGCGTTATTCAATTTATTTGTCAGCATATGCAGTTTTACGATATCAATTAAAATTGCTTTAAAGAATAGATAAATCGATTCATCGCTCTGTCTGTCTCATTTCCATCGAAAGTTCTTTGATTTTGACACAGATTTCATCGGTTTTAGCCAATGTGCGCGCCGGTCTCGGAATGGGACATTACTGTATTATTAATACAGAAACTAATTATTAACAATTTGTATAAATGTGTAGAACAAACAGAAACATTTAAAAACCGAAAGTTTCCCTTTTGCAGAGTCGTATATTGGAAGATGCTTCCATTATGTGCAATTCCTGGTCCCCGAGGCATAACGTGAGTATAAACCAATATTATCAATTCATTCCTGTAGTCATGTTTTTCGATTCACACGTAGACTATACCTTGTTTTTTGATTCGCCTAATCGGGAATTGATCATTCGAGTAAATTCAGGTCCACTGAAAGACTACAGAAAGGATGCTAAACGTGTAACTTTGAATACCCAATATGCATTCTATTTAGTAGGAGATACAGTTTTCTTTGCAATACAATACGAGGTAGTTAGTGTTAAAATGTAAGTTAATACCGAATTATATAATTAAGACATGTATAAATTTTAAAATAAAATAGCGTTTGCACGTAACAGTGCCTATCGTAGTTATCGAACCTCAGGCATACAGGGTGTCTGAAAATTCCTTCAACATCAGGAAATTGGAGGTTCACGAGTTCGTGCGAAGCAACATTTTCCTTTGCAAAAATGGTGACCGCGGTTTTGTTAAGGAGTTGTTAACAAAAAACACGGAGCATTCAAAGCACGACAAAGGAAAATGTTGCTTCAAATCATCTCAAAAATCTCCAATTTCCGGATGTTGAAGAAATTTTGAGACACCCTGTATTACATTCCACTCTCAGTGATACGAATAAATATCAGAATTAGAATAAGACAAGCAGAGAAAAAAACGAGTAAAAATTCTAAGAGTAGAGACATCAATCGTAGAGACAGAGAATATCACCGAACTCTGTTGCTTATAGGAAACGTGCCATAATATTTATGGTTTACAAAGTCTTATGGTTACGGCGGCTTAACTCGCATAAATTCGCTAACTCGCGGTTACGATTATGGTTAGTAGTAAATTGATTATTAAGATGTACGATCAGGTGATGGGAGATGGTTTGAGTGCTATAAAAAGTAAACAGTTACAACAGCTTTAAAACATACATGATCTGTATTCTGTATTCTGTATACATACATATGTACTTGGTGCTGTATTTGTAATTAATTATGAAAAATGGTTTCATTAATATTAATAGCGAATACTATCGCCTTTTCATAAATAAAATGCCAGTATACGGTCAAATATGTGTAACACCTAGTGCAACAACAATAATGTCATATATATGACCAGAAATGTTGAATTTCAAAATTCATGTGTATATTTAAACGGTTAGCTGTAAATTAAATTGAACTAGTTATGAGCAAAATTGAAAGAAAATGTATTTCAAATATTGTTTAAAATACATATACGTTGCATTAGGACGGGGTGTGAATGAAAGCGGGAATGAGGTGATTCCATGTGGAAAAATAAGTAAGAAAAGAACGAAAAGACATTATTTTGGTTAACGATTCGTTCTCAAAAAAATGGAGTTGGAAAATTCAATAGTTACTCGTGTGATATCGTGATATCGAAGATATTGACATTATCGACCGGCGCGTCCGACCGTGATTAACTAATTCTACTTATTATGAATGCTAGGACATGGGCAATACAATGTAGTGGAATAGTTTTGGACCCTCAGAAAAAAAAACAATTTAATATGCTCTATACTAGAGCATGCAAACCCGACGGGTCTTCCGACTCATTTTTCTTGGAAATGAAACGTCGAGGAATAAAATGTTTAAACTTTCAAGTCTCTAGCTCATCGGGAAGTTGTTTAAAATTCGATTACAAGATTACCGCCGCCTGAATGTAAGAACTAGATATGTAACTTGAAATTTGGACATTTTCAGTTATCTGTTTCGTATGTTAAATTGTTTTTAACGAAAGAATTAACTAGGATGAAAATGTAAATATTGAAAAAATATATATATATATATATCGATTTATTCTTCGTGTCCTCTCTCCCCGGTATATTATTGCTTCTTTTTTTCACAGAGATAACAGTTGCGCTTGCTAATGGTAAAACTGATCGGTTCACGAGCATGACCGCATATTACAAAACGTATTACTTTGTTCTGCAATCTGATGCACGGCAATATTTCATGTCGCAATCTCCACGCATTAATCGAACAATAATTCACGACACGACGCCGCGTTTCGCAGTTCGCATCATTAATACACCGGTAATTACGTTATCCAATGAACGACATCAATTATTAGCGGAGAGTATCGAATGTGCCCGCGGCGACAAGTTACGCGGCAGAGCAGACGCCGCCGTCGCCGCGCCGCGCGCGCGAGTGGGAGAGAGAGAGAGAGAGAGAGAGAGAGCTTCCTGCGGGAAAATATCGAGCGCGATATAAATTTGGATCGGTTCTATATCGATGACGGTGACGGCGGGGTTCAGTCTCGTCTGTGTCACAACTGAAACGGAATTTGATCATAGCAGAGGACAGCACACGGTGCGAGGCGAGGCGACGCGACTCGGCGCCGGTAATACATATAGGTACTCGTTACTCTAAACAGCAGGTACTCCGCCATGCAAGTGATAATTTGAACAGTCTGCTCACTTTCGTGTCAGACGTCAGATTTTCTGGAAGAATTTATTAATTCATGTGTCAGACTACTTTGCGATGTAGGTTATCGGACGGAAATAACATAATTGTCCCAATTTGCGATATCCGCCGTCCACCGGTTCGAGAACGATCTGCATTTAGACTTAAATAACTGTCGTTTTTAGTCGTCAACTTTCCTCGGTAAAGGATCGTATTTCCGAACAATCTTTTTCGAATCGTTATTCTTCTTTTATCCTTCTTTCCGGACTAGCAGACTTGAAAATTAACGCTAGAACCACCGGTCCAGTCAAAATGTGCGACTGGTTTTGTAATTTCATTTTAAAATTCTTCCTTTAAAATTCACGTTACACAAACAATTTTTAATACATTTTCACAATTGCAGATTTTATAGTGCATTTTGCCTGTAAAATGTTTTACTGTGCTTAATGTCATAAAATAATATCTTTATTACGGTATTATGTGTGTTAGTCAAATTATCGTTTATGCGAATCTATGTAAAATTAGTTTAACCCTTAAAACTGAGTTGAAATGGAGTTTTAAAGACTCCCCTAAATTAGAGACACTAATAATAATTTGAAAACTTGTATTATTAAACTAGACTGGGGATCTTTAAGCAAAATAAAAAGTGTTTGCATCGATTGCAGGACACAGGAGCCAAATAAAAATTGTATTCTTCTTTTAATTACCCTATTAAACTGAGACTAATATATTAACGCGTCCTTACATATTTTCAATATGTCTACTGCTTTAAATTATGTGCACCCTTCTTTAAGTGTTTTCTTTTTGTCGTTTTGCATTTGATCTATTAACTTTTGTTGTTGCAAGAACATAAAAGATAAAAGCCGCTGTCTAGTTATTTGTATTGTATTGTGGGGCGAATTCACCATCCTGGCTACACGCAATCTTCTTAATTTATGCCATAATCGCTTAGAGCGGGAGAGTTATTGCACGGCGGATAGTTAAATGGGATACAAGTTAAATATAATGGTTCGTAAAACGTGGTAGGTTACGAGCTTAATCATTCTCGCCTTCTCGCAAATCAGCTCGAGCAGATAAATTACACGGACGGTTTTGTAGGGTGCGATAATTCAATTGTAATTGGCTAATCTTTAACGTGCGGGAGTAGGAGTAGGAGTAGGTGAAGGAAGGCGCATTCAACGGGTGGGTTTGCCGCAGGCAGCTCGGAAAAATGACTCTATTAACCACGGGGACGTACCGGATCGAGCCCGAAGGGAGACTCCGCTGAAACTTTGCTAAACAACTGCACGAGGTGCTAACTACATAGTTAACAAGAGCAATCTGTATCCGTAGCCCGGCGCGTTACCGTCGCTTTCCTCATTTCTGTCTTGCTTTTACCAATTCTGATGTCTTGGGAAAACTTCTTCTTTGCTGACATATACAAAGAATCCCGTAAATTCGAATGAACGACTACAGAGCGTCAAACTAATTCTCGACGTCTTCCTGTAAAATCAGAATTGTGTTGGCGCTTCATTATTAATGCCACGGACTGTCGTCAGAGTTCGGACAGAGCTGGGGAAAATACTATTTGAAATAGTAAATAATAAATAATCCTACTTATCTTAAATTGTATGCGAACAAGTTTGAAAATTAAATATTTTATTTGATACAGTAATTTTTTTAATACAATATATTTTATCCGATGCAATAATTTTTAAAAATAACATAATTTATTTGAGGCAGTAATTTTTGAAAATAGTATTTTATTTGAAGAATATTGAAAATATTTCGGCTTTGTCTTTATTATCAATTTCAATTTTAAATACTATTAGAAACTGTTGGAAATAGTTAATTAGTCCTGGTGATAAGATACACTGTATGTTTTTTATCAACAAAAAAGTACAATATTCTATTTTATGTGTCAGATTATTGAAATAGAAATATTTTAATTTCTGGTTCCCATTGTTAAAATGGAAATATTTTATTTTCGCAATTCTATATCATATTTAAAATACGATTTTCTTTAAGCAAAATAAAATCTCAAATATTAAATAGTATTTGAAATATTTGTTTCGCCATATAATGCCCACCTCTGACCCTGTATAGGTGTCGAGATACTTTTGAACGGTATTGTACATATGGAGCTTCCGTATAGCTAGAGTAGCCTCAACCCAAGTCATTCTCCCTCGTTTCAAGAGAAAAGCCAATCTAGAATTTATCGTCCGATTAACACTTTGCTTAAGTGCAGTATTTGTTTCTGTTAGCAAGACTGTCTGTCACGCAGCAAACGAGTTTATCTCTACCGCCTGACTACGCGTCCTAGGTATCAAAGTGGTGTCAAAGTTTCGCAACCGAACTTTATCGGTGTCTACTGTCAATGAAAATGAAAGTAAAGAAAAAATGTTACACGAGCCTATGTCTAATTAGGATCCATGAAATAACTTTCATAGGTAAGCGAAAGGGCGAATTTCGAGAGCAAAACCTGTATTCCGACGATCTATTTATAATTAGATTCCAGCAAGAATATATTTTTTTTCAATATCGCGTACACGTTGAATACATAAAAAATAACAACACTCGAGCTTTCGTCGTCGTCGTCGTCGTCGTCGTAAGTGAATTCTTCGACGAGCGTTCTGCATGTTAGGTGAGTTACGTGAGTTACGCAAGGAAACAGATGATTAGAGCGCAAAACGCAAAAGGAAAAAGAAACGTGGTAAACGGTGGCGCGGTGTCTTCCCTAGTCTTCCTTAGAGAAACGAAGGGGAGCAGACAAAGGAACTTCGAAATTAGAAAAAGTGGTGGTAGTTCAGCAACCTACAGACAGCCAGTAGGTACACGTACTCTACAAAGACTAAAGAAGTTCATAAATAATCGAAGCATTGATGTACGACGGTGGTTTTCGCATGCAATATTGATCCATGTGAACATCACAGTTTATAATGAAGTAAGTGGACAGTGTATCCCTTTCAGCCTCGACTAACATTGCTCAACTATGCATACCGTAAACATCTAAAAATTTCATAAGTTTAACAAAACTTTTCAGTTTCAACCTTCTCTAATTTCGCATATCTCTATTTCATGAGAATACTCGCGAGTCGCGACGCGACGTTACGACAGATATTTTCAAATAACTATAGTTACTTCGATAAGCGAAATTGAATTTGAAACGAGACGATTCATTGATTATTCATTGATAAGTATTCAAATTATTATTCAACTTCTTTCCGTTTACTAGACACCGATATCCGCCATATTATTTTCTGGCTGCTTTATTACTATTTTAGAACAAGATTTTCTCTTATTTATTCTATAAGCGAATAAATTAATGAAAATTAACATGTTTAGTAAATATCGCAAATATGCTTTTCACAGAATCAACCGTAAAAGTAACAATCGTATGTAGTCACATGACGTTTTCAAATTTATCTGACAGTCGACTATAAAATTTAATTTCCGAAATTCTCTGGAGGAAAATTTAATTTTTAAATTTCTTGCAACAAATATACACTATTCTGAGACAATAATTTCGTCGCCCTTTATTAACAAGTTATAACACATTTGAATATTTTATGGAATAATCTATTATACTTTTATTTTATACACGGTGTCTTGTACTTGTCAATTCAAATTGAATAATTTCGTGCTATAATTCTATTTATTATAAGTGGATCTATTAAATGATATTTATATAGTTCTACTGGGTGTCGGCGTTTTTGGATAGTAAATAATAAATAATCGTCATGAAGATTTTGTTCAAAGTCTAACAAACACGAATGTTATGCTTTTCATTTTAAGCAAGATAATATTTGATTCGTTTGTAATCAATATTCAAGCAATAAAATAAATGCAACCATACAAAAAATACAATTTTTCTTTTCTTTTCTTTTCTTTTCTACTACATTCTTCGGGATACAGACGTTTTAATCACTTTAAAGAAAATGATACGACAAAGGGTTAAAATGTTTCTTCTCGTTAAAAACAATTGAAAAGTAAGTATTGTATAAAGGAGGACAGTTTGATTGAAAAACATTTGAAGAGAGAACTAATATGTCTATAAGTACTTGCGATTTCGTAATTCAATGTGCATATCTATCTAGTTTGAAATTGTTCAAGTATAAGATACTCCTTCTCTCCATTAGTCAGTACAGGACGATTGAGCGAGACGAATTGTTTGTAACGGATCCATACAATTTTGATGAAGCTCCGTGACACAGAAGGTTTCAGCAGAACTGCTTTGACAATCAATCGATATCTATCGATATTTCATAAAACAAAAATGACAACGGACGTAGATGAAATTGTTATAAGACGTTATAACTTTGAACTTCGTTACACGATAATCGTTAGTTAGCATGGTTATTGGTGTTTATTTGGCCGCGCGTATCCACTGTAATCGAATAGGATCCCAAGTTCTCATTAACTTCATGGATTTCATATTATTAACACTCTGCACTTGAGTGGTGACTCGGAGAAAGAGAAAGAGAGGGAGGGAGAGAGACACAGGCGCCACTAATAATTCTCATACCTATATTTTAAGGTGAAATAGAACCCAATTTTTTATTCAACCAATGAACTTCAGTGAATAAGATATTTGCCCTTTTGTTAGATGATCTTTTGCGAAAAAGAATAAACAAGAAAATATTTTATCGATTAAAGTTCATCGTTTGATATAAAGACATTCGATTCTATCTCGCCTTAAAATAACGAAATTACTTTCTTGCCAACCTAAGACATATAGGGTGGCTCACCACATATTACCACTTCGATTTGGATGACTATTATTACTACTCGTAGCGGAAAATGGTTCACGTAGGTTTCAATGATATCAAGAGGGACACATTCTGACGTTAATATAGCTTATGTAAGTGGACGCGTAGAGGACGTATGGAGGTCATTCGCTTTTTTTAAATTGACAAATACGTTTTATCGCACCATTTAATGCATTTTGATATTTTTTACAAGAAACCCACTTACACAAATGAAAAAATCACTCATTTAAGAGATACGAGAATTTTAATGTGACAATCATTTACATTTACATCAAAAACTTATCATTTTTGTTCTGTTTATTAACAGTACATTAATACACATTGCCAATAATGTATATGAACACGAACATACAATTAGTTTCACAGGTTTTGCACTAAAAATTCACCCTTTTGCAAATCAATTTAACCAATTAAGAATATTCAAAACTAATTATTTATTTATTTATTTAGATGAAATTAGACATTTATCTAGATTAAATTCTATTCAAAACGAAGACTACTACTTGCAATGTCGTAACAACGAAATTTTGCAATAAATTATGCGTACACATTTTTTCTTTCGATCAGTGTAATTACTGGAATATATGACGCTGTACTTCTTTGTCTCTAACGTCGCAGGTTCATAACGAGACATAAATTTTTTTAATTTCACCCATAGATGGGTATCCAGTATTATTCTTTGTCTGTTGCGTTTTTAGCGTCGACGCGACCGGTTCGTTTAAACTGTTTTACAATGAGAAAAAACGCGCAGTACAAGCAACAATTCAATTGTTGGCTTCCACATCGCAAAGCCAATTGTTGGCTTTCAACAGAAATAAAAATCAATCAACGTTCTCTTGTATAATGTAAATGCATTGCAATTCCTATACAACGAGCAATGGTACTGTGCAAAATAATCGTGAATTTTCTTGCGCTTCGGTTCTTATTGAAATATTAGATTTGAAAATAAAATATAAATGAGAACATTATGAAATAATAATTTTGTTGATTTCTAAATTTTCACTGATCGACCGCGACACTCAGGATCGGTTTCTCTAGATGTGTATCAATGCTTATAATTTTTTTAAACAATCCTATCGTTGTTTATATTTTACTTTTCGTTCAAAAATTTAGTATTTGCACAGATGTCTGCTTCGGAACAATGAAATTGAGAGACATAAACAAAATTCAAATTGATCTGAAACCATGAAAAATTGCATTCACGTAATCTATATAAATAAAAATGATATGCATTTCGTTGGTAAGCGCATCACTTGAGAACGGCTGAACCGATTAACGATAGACATATTTTTGAAATATGGACGAATTACACATAAATAATATATGTTGTTAGAATTGGTTAATGTAAGTTCGCGGAGGATCCGCAAAAGGAAGTCTAAAATTATTATTAGAACTGATTCTAAAATAGTTATAGAAACGTCATCGAATTGATAGCATTACCGGTATTATAATAGTTACAGACCAGATATTCGAATCAGTATTCAATATTCGGTCTAAAGTCACAGCAAGAAGTATTAAAGAATAAATAAATGAGCCATTTATTTTGAAAGTGGTCCTAGTCCATTCAAATTTGAATTTAAATATTTAAGAGTTTGCATTGGAATGAAATTAAAAATATACGTGCAGGATACCAACGTATCACAATCGTTAAGTGAATAATGCCCAGAGGTGGGCATTATTTGGCGAAACAAATATTTCCAATGCTATTCAATATTTTAGATTTAATTTTCTTTAATGTTAATTAATCTAATGTAAATTAAATTAAATTTATAAACACCAAACAGCTGTAACAGCATACGTGCGAATAGGATTTTCAAACTCGATTTTCTCAAAAATTAAGATTTAAATGAACAAATTTTATTCCATATCTTGTTCTTATTTTTTCATTAGGAACCACCTCTTGCCCGCTAGTATTCATACATGTTATTCGGCCGCACCCTGTACATTTATTATGCTTTCTCTTGAAATATCTTTTGAATTGTGTCACTTTCCTTATGAACGAACGATTTTTGAAAGCAAAATAATAGGGAACAACGAAGGCATATATGTATGTATTTATACCGAATTTAGGACGAAAAACATCAGTACGATGTATTGATTGCCCTAGTCTTCAGATGCAAATCCGATAAGAGATCATCTATTATGAAACATACACTTCGAGGAAAACGTCACTAACAATGTCTGTCTCGTAGACCGAAAAATTAATCGTATCGGAAAATTGCCATGTTAATCAGAGGGATCGTACATATTATTGTAATAAAAATCTACTGGTTTTATGTATACAATTTATGCCTAAAAAAATGTCATTTCAAGTGACTTTTTCTTCTGCCCAAATCTTGTTCATGGTTTTCCTATGGAGTTATCAACGAAAAACATGGGCCAATCGTAACCCGGCTACAGCAGACGAGTTCTGTTGCGCAGGAGTCCATCCACTGTAGCCGAAAAATTGCTTTTCTATATGCATTATACACGATTAAGCAAACGTGTTTGTCAAGGTAGCATACAATAAAATCAAATTAGTAAAATAAACGAAAAAATGAAATTTCAATGCCATATTTATAATATTAAATATCGTATATTACCTATGTACTCGTCCAACATGCATTATGTATGTATAAATATGCATCACCAAATATGAGAAATCGCAAAAAGTGAAACGTTCACGAAGCTTTTTACCTGGGAATTAGAAGTTAACGTATCCTTTATAATTGCTGTCACCTATCGACAATTTTTATATTCCTGTTAATCACTGACGGATTAAGCCAACTCGGGGCCCGTAGCAAATGTTACCAGGGGTCCTAGGTTTTGCACGACAATATAATAAAACACGATGAATGACCACGATGATTTCTTATTGTTAGCAAAAATGTCTAGGAAAATTTCTACTGCGAGCACAGGGTTTTTAACCCGGCACTGCTGTTAATTCAACAAATAATTCTTTCAGTTAATTGTGTCGTCATATCCCTATTAGTATAATTACATATCGTATCTGCTACTTACGTAGATTGTGGTAAAGTTGTTGTTATGTGAACTTTAGTCGTCACACTCTACATCTCTCTAGCTGTCTACTGTCTACGATTGAAAAGTCGAACGATCGGTTAAACGGTCAAGTCATACCTATAATATTTTTGTTTTTCGGAATATCAATTTACGAAGGCGTTTGTTCTAACGGCGAGAAGTTCTAACGTCGCGCATTAAAATCGATACGATTTTCTAGAAATAATATGACAATAATCCTCGCGAGGCAGTGCCTTGCAATGTGCCGCGCGAGTGACAGATGCAGGTGACGCAAAATATCCCATATAATATCGATTGCCACGGTGTAGAAGCGTATCTAGACAAGGCGAAGCCATGAATTCGATTCGCAACTGTTGTTAATATGTCGCCGGGAACGTAATCGTCTTACCCCTCCAGCCACGATTGTTCGCCATTTATCATTGTTCCCATGAAATTACGTGATTCATTATTGCCATTTAAATTATAATACACTATCAATGATATCACTGTATCACTCTATCACTCTATCACTGTATCACTGTATCACTGTATCACTGTATGACATTGTAATTATAGATTCTTCATAACGAAATTACGAGTTATATTAACACTGCGTTAATACGATTATATAACAATTATAACAACGTTCCAATGTTAAGATGAATAAACTCTCAGCTATTCTATACTCTATATGTACCTTGTTCAACGAGTCGAGGCAGTAGAATTATTTCTAGAAAACTAACAATGCAAACAGTAGGGGAAACCGGGGCTAAAAGTTCTCGGAGTATGTTCTTCCGATCATCGTTTATAAATCAGGAGAAGAACGCGCGATTCTTTTTCAGTTGTTTCTGTTATAAAATTGGCCGAAGACATTCCGTCGTTCATTTTTGTATAAGGTCCGGCGATAGCGTAGCGTGTGCTTTCAACGAAGGCTTACAATTAGTTACCTACTGGTTAATTCTTTGGAGTTAAGTGGCTTCAAAACTGCCCACCTTTTGTTTTTCATGCATTGCGGGATATGTTGTTATCGTTGTAAAAATAAATTTTTACTTTTTTTTTATTACAATTTATTTACAACTTATTTATTAGACGTCATTTACCGAGCTAATTCTTCTAGCCTCACGGAGAAATTCAAGTCGTTTGAATCATAAAGTCCTTTATCGGAATCGGTTATGCTCCTTACTGTATTGTACATTTTTCACGTGTTAACAAAATTTCTTGATATTTTTTCCGTAGGATACTTGAACATCACTTAGAATTTAATAATGTGTATATATATTATTTTTCATTGAACACTAGATAATATGAAATTCGAATTCAGAATTGCAAAGATGAAATTAGAAAATTGAATGCAATTGTACGTTGATTGAATTGCTAGCGATAAAACTTATATTTGTTTCCGTTACACATGTGACGAATACTTATCTGGAGAAGGGCCTGTATCTAGAAATTGTAAGTTGATAAAGGGGGCCATGCGCCACACCACTTCGCAAGGTCCGGTTTTAGTAGCACTTCAACCCGAAAATATCCTGTCCAGCAGCCCTAGGGACATTTGATAACCAAACGAATTTCATCACCGAATCTCATAGGTCATACGTAGTTGCTTTTAAAGTACCTTTGCCCGACCGAATAATCACTGAATATATTTCGGTTTGCATACAGGCAGTGTAAAAAGTATTCGTACGCCCTTTCATATGGAACAACTGTTTTTATAATTCTATCGAACGATCTGATTTTTTATAATCAATTAGAAGCATTCGTTAACGAAACGATATGCAAACAAGATTTTCCAAATAATTATAATTTACAAGGTTACATGCAAGAAAGAAAGAGGCATTTTTAAAAAAAATTTTAAAATATATGTTTTGTAGGTCTATAGTAGCTACACACATGCTGAAAATTTCATCGAAATCATTTAACATGCACACAGAATTATATATATTTTTCGATGAGTGTCGGTTTTCCTGCGTCAACCGATTTCGATGAAATATGTATATAACTAACATCTATATACCGTACATTTTAAATTTTCAATAAGGGTCCACATAAAAAAAAAACGTTTTAAAAAACGTCGAAATTGAATTTCATCTAAAGAATTAAACTGCAGATTGTATGCATACACAACAAAAAACGAACAGATAGAACACGAAACTGTTAAGCTATTAGAAGAATTTACGGATATTATGTTCAACTAATTAAATTTATTGGAAGAACAAATATAAAGAAGAAAGTATAATGCCTGTATTATACATAATACATATAAGGTGTGTTGAGATAGACGATAATAATTATAAAATAGGTATACCATTTAAATGTATTTCAATCGTGCTATAATGAAAAATGTATTGACATCGTTATAATGTTATGCATGTAATAGGCATTCATGTAAAATAATAACAATAATAATAGTGTGAACAATAGAAATATATTGTGACGTCGCACTAGCGAAGATAATTAGAAAAAATTTTGCAATGCGACTGTCAGTTTAAATGAAACTTTCGTGTGATTCAAAGTCTGTGAAAAGCTAAATCCAAGTTTCCAGTGTCAAAACTATTTTTAGTATATCGATCGGACGGCCATGTTGAGTCCGTAGAGTGACCTCTGACCGGATACATTTATACATATAAACGAACCACGTACTTATTTGCATTATACGGCTTTATGCGATATTTTCGGCTAATACAATTCCCATTTATACACATAAATAATCGGTATAACAACAATATTCGGTATATTACTAAATTTACAGAATTATAGAACTGCTTTTTTTCAGAAGTTATTCTGCACAATTACTTTGCTAAAGCGAAATCCCTTTTTGCATTTTATCCACCCATCGCATTTCCAAAGTAATCAAATCGAGTTGTTCGGTGAAAATGTAAAAAAAAAACATTGGGATTATAACATTTAGAAGGACGTTGTGTGTGTGTGTGTGTGTGTTTGCTGGGTTTAGGACATAATAAGACATATTAAGGAAAAAAATAAATTTCTAGTTCAGGTAAGTCCAGATAAGTGCAAAGTAGGTAGAAAATGTTTATTTTGCATAAAGAACTGCTGCGCTGTATAATGATAAATTTATTTGAAAATTTGAACAGCGATTTTGTTGGTAAAATACAATATAATACCGTTTTCTTTCCTCTAGCCTTGAATCCGTCTGACCCTAAACTGTAAACTAGTCAGATGATACGGTGTATCAAGGACATTATGAGATTTGTCCGATGGGATTTAAATTCGTTTAAAAAGACTTTCTTCGAGGCTTCCTTGAAGAGTGGTTGCTAGTTGAAGCTGACTCATGATCCATGATTCTTCAATCAGTGTCACACGTCGCTTTTAACGTTTCAGGGTGACTTATTCGGGGGCTTGAACAGTGGCCTACAAGACGGCTTACTTTCGAGGGCGGAGGCTTTAGCTGCGGATTTAGGAAAACACAACGCGGGCACCCCAATGCCTCTGAAGCATGACCCGGTTTCCGTCTACCATCACGGAGCCCATATGCCAACCCCCCATCCAAATAACCGGCCGCATCATCAGGTACATTCACACCTCTTTGTGAGTCCGCTTTTTTGATATACTATACACCATAGAAATATTTTTTGCACAAACACGCGATCATTGTCATTGACGAACAATGATGTTTGTTCCTTCTTATTGCATGAAAACCGTTTCGACAATTACATGGAACAAGGTTCACACCTCGCCGAGTTCAATGCTCTTCCGTTGTATTCTCAATATTCATAATAAATAAATGATAATAATAAAATAATAAATATACTATTTCTGAATGAAAATTGAATTATCTGCATGTTTGAAGGGAACAAGTATATAAAGTATTCTCGCAATTAATGAATTAACAAACGCTAAGGTATTTTTCACGATTTTACAGTATTTATCATAATACTTTTCTCGAAGTGCTTTCCGTATTACGAAATATTCTATCAGATGTTCAGCCGTTAGATCTTGAATCATTAATATTATAATTTCTCTCCCTCGGATAAAAACGCAATTTTAACCCTTTGTCAGTGAAATTCATAATAAAGCGATTACTAAAATATTGCAAATGGAATAAGACCAGTATTAATGTAATTCCATTTACATTGTGATAGATTGTTGTGTGAATAAATGGACATCGAAGCATAATAATTTCATTGACAACTTTAACATTTACATCGCCGCGCCGGAAAAGCTTACCAATGAAATAATTATTGTAACAAAGTGCGTTGAAATCGTGCTAGTGCTCCGGAAAATCCAATGTTCGAATGTCGCAATAAAATGTAACAAATTCTGCATGAGTGGTTTTAAATAACTGAAAATAACTGATCACTGGAAGCAATTAATTACATTTTTAATCACACTTTATTATCATCGTTAACACTGCGCACAGCAGTTTTCATCTTCGTACTTTAAATTATTAATACTTTCAATATTCTCGCGTACACGGATAATTTCATATCTCATATGGGAGAAATTCCACATTTCATCAATAATAAATCAATGTATCAGAATATCATTTGGTTTCATAATGAAAAATTCTCAACACAAAACTTCTTCAATCAACAATAGAAATGTCGAAATAATTCTGACACGCAAATACTCAGTGTACTATCATATAACAAATAATTATTCAATTTCATATGCAAATATACGATAATAGCCTTATGAACGAGAAGTTACAATTGAACGGCAGATTTTTATGCATTTATATTAAATACTAGCTGACCTCACAGAGACGTTGTCCTGTCCAAATTTCAATAAATTTCTTTCTGATCGTTTTGCGAATGAAATAAAATAACTACATTTGTCGTACAGATCGCGAAACAAAACAAAAACAAATGTAATTTTATTTTAATTTAGGCTGCCGCGTAACTCGTTTCTCTAATAAAAATTCGACGCTGTGCTCGACGAAGAACTCACTGGGAACCAATAAAGCGCAGCCAAACATGTCAAGCTGCTCTACTTATACCGTTTCAAAAATTATCATATTTGCAGTTTGTTCGAATTTTTCAACTTTCCTTTGTAATTGCCTCGAATTTTTTTCCTCTAAACTTTTCCAGGAGTTTTCATAGTCTTGAGTTGATACAAAAATCCCATAGAAAAAAGTACATTCATTTTTTTCGGAATTTTCTATTTCTCCGGACAACCTTTCCAATTTTTCTTTTCCTAAAACCTTATTCGGTCACTCTCAAGCGATGCGCTTACCAACAGCATTTCATTTTTATTTATATAGAAGATGAATATGGAAAATAGAAGTAATAAAATATGAAGTACAATTAAATACAATAGTGTTTTGAATTTCAATGTTATCGTTTTAAAATCATCAAAGAACATTCATATAATTCACAGAATTTCTAGCGGACATTTGACTATTTTATTTGGAAAATTAGAAAAAAAAAGACGAGTAGATAGTGAATTTGATGTGAGTGACTTGCAGAATTCATACTTTTAATTGATTTCAACGTGTACGAGAAGGAATGAACACTAAAGTTTCACTTGACCGTGACGTCACGTCGCGTCGCGTCGCGCGCGTCGCGTCTTGAAGGTATTCCCTCTTTGAAGATGGGGCGCGCATGAAAACTTCATTAATTTTATGGTTAAAGTTTGACATTCTCGTACCGAGTTTGCTAGTGCCTCCCAACGGCGAGGCTTCATTGTTATCTTGCCGAGTAGTTAACGATAGCAAGCAATTGGTACATATCAAACTTCAATCCGCATTGGTACTGTTTCTAGAAGGAAAGGTCGTAGCGTTTTCAAATTAAGAAATAGATAACTTCTTAATGGTTTAATCAGTTATATTGTCAGCATCAATTTCCTATATGTAATCTTAATATGTAATAGCCAAGTGTAAATCATGTAATCGATAAGGACACCGCTGTTAATGCTACTACATTCTAACAAATTGTAAATAATAATGATAATGATAATAATAATAATAATAATAATAATAATGATAAAATTATTTCAACCAGAGAGAAAAATACATACGTGTTGAAGAATGTGTCGTCCGTACAAAGTAGAAAGTAATAAGTGGGAAAGTCACGGCTGAGATCCAATTCAATTACAATTTGCTGCCTGTCGTTTGAGGGTTTTATGCTAATACAAGCAATCTGAGGTTCATGAGTGGAGGATAGTATAGCAGTAGGGTGAAATAACCAATGTGCAGCGACCCGGAATGATCTTTTCAAGCGTAGGGGCGTTGCTCGTGTATTATCTCACCAGTGGGACAATTCGTAACACACTGGGCGGAACGCAATCAATTTTGACGGAGTTTTGTTTGTATTGTGTGTACCAGCCCCACTTCGAAGATATTACTGAAATTGAATTGGGAAGATCAGAAGCTAAGCAAGCAACTTTCTACCGATTTTTCCGGAAATAAGAAGAAACAATTTTTCTAACGAAATAAATAATTTCTTATTTTTTTCCACAAATATTACGTTTTTCTAAAAGAATTTTTATAAAGTTATTCTGACTTAACCCTTCGCACTCGAGTAGTGCGTCACCGCTAAAAATTGCAGTACCATTATTCAAAATATTATTTAGAAAAGTGCCATAACTATTTTACCATACTTTGGGTCCAACCTTGTTCCAAGTAGCTATGCAACTATAAATATTATAATATAATAAAGTAAACCTTGATGTTATTGATAAATTTGTCTTTCCGTTACATCCTTTGAAAAAATAACCTGAAATTTACTTATTTGTTGGTTTACACTTGTGTGCGCATGTGTAACACTAGAGCCGAATGAACACCTGTAATTTATAAATTAACCCTCAGCACTTACAGTGGTGACTCTGTCACCGAAAATTACTGTACCATTATTCAAAATATTCTTTACTTTATTAGAAAATGTTGGTATCTAATCAACTACAAAACATTTAAGTATTGCACGAGGCATTATATCAATTTTACATTCGTGCAAAGAAAAAAAAATGAATATACATACATATTGTGGAATGAAAATATTCCAGGTCGGAAAAAAATGTATTATTTTCGAATGGACACGCTTGCCTAATCCCATGAGGTACTTTACATATTAGTTTCATGTCCATAAAATGAAAAAAAAATATTTTGTATACATATAGAATTGATGACGCGGGTCAGTGGCTCAGTGGACAGAGCGCGCGACTGCGGATGACGTGTCGCGGGTTCGATTCCACCGCCGGCATCTCTGCTGTGGTGCCCAAGGTGGTTCGGAATTCACCATAAAAACAGTAGGTCCCGCTGAAATTGGCTGAAATAGGCTGCAATTAGGCGATAGTGAGAGTGGAAAGAGAAAGGGCCTGAGTGCAAAGGGTTAAAGTGTGTGCCATTAATTATGAGACCGACTGTATATTAAGAAAATGCAAAGAAAATTAATGAATATTTCGAAAGTTCAATGCCAAAGTACTCCCTGAACGAAACTTGTCCGTCTTGTTTGATCATGGACCGTCTGATTCAAGCGTGACCGAAATGTGTCTTCGGAGAAGAAAATTCCATCAGAGAAACCAGAAGAATCTTGATTTAAAAAAAAGGAGAAAGAGAAAGAGAAAAAGAGAAAATTGGTTGACTGTAGGTCGCGAGTATATCTGTTGGCCATCAAGTGGACGACACGTATGGATCGCAGTTCTGGCTTCCCGCAGTGCGGTGGCTGGAACACCCTCTTCTCGCTTACAGCTCGCCGTCTCACTCTCTTTCGAGTCGATCTACCCGTACAGATGGTCAAACAGCAAGTGTCCCATAAAGTCTGTTTTTATACGCGAGGCTGACGAATTCAATAATGGCGATGTCCTACGGGGTGGTGGGTTCACCTAACGCGCAACGTATTACGTTCACGAACGCATGTAACGAGTTTTGTATCATTGGCACAAGTGGCCGGGAGCAAACGCGGGAGAAAGGAAAGAGGAATCGTGACGAGCGACGAGCGATAGGCTCCGCGAAAGAGAAACAGTGACAGAAGAAGAAAGAGAAGGAGGGAGAAATTCGACTAACCCTACCGTCGTGTCAGCATAATGATGAAATATTGCGGAGGTCTCCGGGGCCCTACCGTATACCCTACCCCTCATTCCCCCCTCATTCCCCCTGATTCCCCCTGATTCCCCCTGATTCCCCCTGATTCCTCCCTCATTCCCCCTCATCCCCTTTTCCCATGCTAGTCCCTCGTTCACTCTATATTTGCCACCATCCCGTTTCAACCCTGTTCCATCTTCCTTCTTCCTCCTTCGTGCAGTTTGCCGCCACCCACAACCCTCAGTATTTCTGATATAACTATACCATTTCGTAGCACCACCCGGACTGAAACCGTGCCATCCAGTTAGCTCGCCGTGCTGCACATTCCCGTGAGAATAAATGTTGCGTACATCAACGTCTCCGTACACATACACGTGTCACACGCTGTCCATGTAGCAAACGTCCCGTAAAAGCACATTCACGCAGGAATTAGAAGACACCGACCATTCTTTTAGCAAATTACACTCAAAATCCTCGCCGAGGCGGTGTCTCGAAGACTCTGGAAAATATTTTACCGAGACACCATAGATAACAGTCGTTTTTTTTAACAAATTTAAAACAAAACAACGAATTTAAGCCCGTTCATCTTGAAAGTGGCGCAACTTCATTTTCGAGAAAAACAAGCTAGCAAGTTTAATATTTACATTTCTACGTTATCTTTTTATTCCGAAGCAAATTCCAACTAATATATTATTATTTATTTAATGCTTTAATGAAAGTATTATTATTAAGGTATTACATAATGTCTTGATGCGCCTCTTAACTTTATTTAAAATTAGCTCGTAAAGTAACTTCAACTTGTCTAAATTAATTCTAACTAATATATTTAAAATCACAAAGATTTTGCGAACAGAAAACTAGCTGGTTAATAGAATGACAGTATAATCTCGATCGATGCACCAAACATTGCACCGTTTAATTAATTCTTCAGAGTATCTCCTCAATCGCGAATGTGTCGTAAATAATATCGAAAGAAAAGCCCCACGTGTACCGTTCTATTGTTACGGAGCGCATATTAATAATAAAAAGTAGGACATATTTTCCCACTCACGGAACGCGCGGAAATAATAAGTGAACTCAGTTACTTACATGTTTAATATGTAGAAAAATTGTAAAGTGAACAATGTAATAGCTTTAAGGAGGCTACCATGCGAACGCTGTTCGTACTTGTGTTAGTCTCTAGCAGGAAAAATATGAAGAGAGCTCATAAATAATTTGTAAAGGGTCGCGGTCGCGCACACTATGCTTGCAGTGACAAACACGGCACGTGCAGCGTAATTGTGCTTCTACTTTTTACGCGTTCTTTTACATCCCTTATTATTGTGTCCACGTATTATATCCTTCTCATTATTACAATCCATCGCTTATTACCATTCGTAGTTACTTCCGAAATATAATAGAATATCGATTATTTAAGTTAATAGGGAAATCAAATCATTTTAACGAACAGATATTCGTACAAGAGAACATGTCAAAAAGTCTGTACATATATGTATAATTTACTGATGCGACTCTTCTAAAATAAATGTTTGACCGTGCAAATTGAAAAAGTGATTGATTGTTAATTGTTCAAAAAATAGTGCTCTTATTAAAACATTAACTACGTCTTAATTACAAATACTATTCAGATCATAATCGTTTTCTTTATTTGGCGAGAGATTGTGTTATTGTAGTTAATTAGTAGATACGTTTTCTGTTAGAATCAACATTTGTATTCAGTTCGTTAGTTATTCTTTCTTGAATTAATAGAGGTGAAATTAATACTTCACCGTCTCAGTTTTATATTCGGATTCTCATATATTAATTTCGAATCACGTCGAGAAATATTATTAATGTCATTGCTGAACTTTTTTTTACATTACAATGTTACTACTTAAAAAAAAAACATTTGAGAAGGATTAGAAAATACTATAGGTACACTCATCTTTATCGAGTAATTTCTCCTAAATATTATACTTGAAAAATTGTAACGTTCAATTTAATATGCACATTCTAATAAGTATTTTATATTTCTTCGTTTATTTGTCGTTCTGCCAAGCGAACGAAACTTTTCGCATCGTTGCAAGTGTTGTTAAAGAATCAAGTTCGTTAATAATTAAAACTTTAATAAAACGGCTTCTTTCTTAATTAAACTGTCTATTATTATATTGCTAAAATTAATCTATTTATATTTAGGTGAATAATAATATGCTATCTGTAATAAAAAGTTATTTAATTACGCTTTTATTCGATTAAAAAATTTACATCAAATTATTGAATTATATTTGATATGGCACTATCTTCGGCATATCTTGCATTCGATTTTGTGTATCGCTTGTTGAGGCTTGCCAACACGTATTTTATGAATAAATCATTATCGCTAACTTTAACTGAATACAATTAATTGAATCAACTGAATACGCTAAAAAGTTGGAATATCTACTCGTACAATTCATCAGAATCACAGTTCGGGCACACATATGCATACCTCTGTGTTTTTTATGCATTTGGAGTAAACTCTGTTGTTGCACAGCACACGTTGAATTTATTCTTCACGAAATAAATCGGATGGTAAAAGTTTCATAAAATAATAACAAACTAGAAAATTTGCAATCTTTTGTTTCGCTTGAATTATCGTGAGTCTCATCGATACTTGCTGCTCGCTGCTCGCTGCTCGCTGTTCGCTGCTCGCTGCTCGCTGACTCGGTCGTCGAGCGTACACATTTACCACTTGATTACGGATCTACGGATTTTCGAGAAAACATTCACAATTTCGAAGTATAAAGTATTATTTGATGGAGTTAAAAATTGAATGCAAGCTATTATTTTCAGCAATAATATTTACAATACTATTTTGTAAATACAGTTTTCAAAAATTACTGCCTCAAATAAATGATTTTATTTTCAAACGTTACCGCATCGCATGAAATATTTTATTTTCCAAATTGTACACATACTTTCTCTTAAATAGGAGTATTTGTTGTTTACTATTTAAATTACTACAATATTTTCCTCAGGTCTGGGTAGTGTCTAAGGGAAGGGGAGCCCACCCCAGTGGTGTGGATAAAATGTTAACATGTTAACACTGTTACACGTTATAGACGTTAACGAGAGTTATGGAGACGTTACTGTAGAGAGCAGAATACGTTGAAGGCAGACGATTTAGTTGAAAATAGATCACAAGAGAGCCTTTCGAAATGCTGCGCGAATTGAAAGTTTGTAAAATATGTTTTGCAGATGAGTCACCCGGGAATGGAGAGTCTCGATATGTTGGACCCGGCAAATTCAATGACCACGCTGACGCCGATGTCGGAGAACACGGGCGGCGGACCTGGTCATCACGGTGGTATCCACGGTCCATCGGTGTACGGCGGCATGAACGGAATGATGGGTCACCATCATCACCACGGGAACCTGGGTGGTGGAGGTGGTAGCGTACCGCATCCGGCTCATCACCATCCAGCGATGGCTGCAGCCGCGGCGGCAGCTGCGGCGGCGGGTTTGCATCCAGACGCGGACACGGATCCACGAGAATTAGAGGCGTTCGCCGAGAGATTTAAACAGAGACGCATCAAGCTCGGCGTGACGCAAGCCGACGTCGGGAAAGCTCTGGCGAATCTGAAGCTGCCGGGTGTCGGAGCGTTGTCTCAGTCGACGATATGTCGATTCGAGTCGTTGACACTGTCGCACAACAACATGATCGCGCTCAAGCCGATCCTCCAAGCGTGGCTGGAGGAGGCCGAGGCGCAGGCGAAGAACAAAAGGCGAGACCCGGACGCGCCGTCCGTCTTGCCAGCCGGTGAAAAGAAAAGAAAGCGAACGAGCATAGCTGCACCCGAGAAACGATCGTTGGAGGCGTATTTCGCCGTGCAACCGCGGCCATCGGGCGAAAAGATCGCCGCGATCGCGGAGAAACTCGATCTGAAGAAGAACGTTGTCAGGGTCTGGTTCTGCAATCAGCGACAGAAGCAGAAGCGCATGAAGTTCGCTGCTCAACATTGACCCGAGGGTGGCTTGTGACAGCAAAACTGACCGTATCAGTTGCCCAGTCTCGAGCCTAAACCAGAACCCTTGACCGAGTTTCAGGGGTGGCCGTAAAAAGCAGTGGCAAGTATAGACACGCCAAGCGAACGCCATCGCTGCGACGCGCGACGGAACAACGATCGCGTAGCGCCGCGCCGGATTCAAAAGGCGCGTCGCGGCGTCTAACTGTTTTCGCCGTCGCGTCGGTGCAGTCGTTGGAGTTCAACTAAGAGGTCTGCTTCTCGGTTTTAAAGTGGGTTGGAGGTTGGAAACGGTAGCTCGATACTGCGGCCAAACGGACTCAGATAATAGTTCACTGTCACAGGCTTCAAAACGAATATACTGTGGTGTTTATGCGCGCAATGCGCGATGCGCGATGTTCTGGACGCGTCTTCTATGGAACGTGGAAATTCGTAGAACGTTACCCGGCTCATCAGTTCGCGAGCTTCTTCCCTCAATCTCCACGATCGATATCTGTGAGTAATTCGAAACGGTCTTTAGTGATGATTCGCCTGGCTTTTTCAATTTATCCGAAAAACTTTAACATTGCTCACACTCTTACGAGAATGATTGAAGCGGGACGAACAAACATTCAGATGTATATCATTTCGAAAGAAATCTATCGTGTAATTTTTCGCTGTATAAGGGATCAACTTCTCTTTCAAAAATTTATACTACTACGGAAATTGAAATTACATACTTTGCACGTATTCAATCGACTTTGAATACTTTGTTAGTCGTTTAAACTTTATTAACCCTTCGTCTTACGTTCCTTGCAGTGAATCTGATTACGACAAGTCAAACTTTTCGATAACCTTCTTCTAGAAGTAAAGGATATGTTCGTTGCAAGCATTAATTTATTTGAATAATGAAATATCAATAACAAGGACATTATAGTTCATTTTTAAGTCATTTCAAAACAGAAAAATAATATTCTTGTTCTATTAAATTCTGCTCTTGGTTTGTCTCGACATTGTAAGACCCCGGGTTAATATTCATTTATAGAGTTTAAAATTATACAATTTTCGTAGTAATCGCTAAGAAACGAGAGCCATTTGTTCGTATTACGTATAAACGCCGTGTGAAGTCGGACGGACGAGTGCTTGCGGAAACCTTAGACCAAAGCATCTGCAAAGTGAGATAGAATTTGCGGAGTGTATCAGCTACGATCGCGATAAAACAGTTTACGAGCGTATCCACCCCTCACGCCGCACTCTATAGACCCGTTGAAATCGTCGTTGACGCCGATTTCATGACCAAAGACTTCACGAATGTTTTTCAAATTTTCTATTTATTCGAATACACGTATCCGAATTCGCTGAAACATTTAACGTGGAAAGGAACTAGGAAACGTTCACGCGATATCAAATATTGAAACGTGTTAACAATATTTCAGCTGGTATTTCTTTTCTTTGGTCACAACGGAAACGTAGAAAAATTCGTATCCCGAATTTGTGAAATATCTTTAACTCGTGATGAATTTCTAGTCTGTAAAAGAGTTGATGCAAATTTACTTGCTTTCATCGAGAAACTAAAAAGACATTGAAATCGAATGAAATCGTCTCGTTCTCGTCAATGTCTTTGATGAGTGAAGGATAAAAAATCGAATTGGATTTCATTCTATCAAGTCTTATATTTTATATTAGTTTCTAAAGAATTCTCTGCATACAATTACACAGTCTATAAATTAACTGAAAAGTGGTAGAATTAGACAATCCTGAAAGCATTATTTTGCTATATTTCGAAACTTTGTACGAGGGAAGTTTTCGCGAACGAGGAAAAGGCGATAGCATCGAGAGAAAAAAAGCGAATAGCCACGGACGCGTCTTGAAAAGTACAATTCGAAACATAAAAGTATAAAAAGTACGTATTGTTATAAAGTCGACGCGTGGATGCGTCGTGCCGAAGAAATAAGTGATATTAATCCTAATGAAGACACTCAGTGCAGTGTAAAAAGTGAAACGATAGAAAGAGAGAGAGAGAGAGAGAGAGAGAGAGAAAGAAATGATGAATGCATGTGTGAGAGAAAAGTAAGAATGATGCATCGAATGTTTTAACGCTACGATAAGGTTTTTACTCACTGATTTTATGTTCACGGTACAAAACATTGCATAAAGATACATCTGCTACTTCCAATATTACGTGAAAGTTTAACAACAAACCTTGAGGATTATCACAAAACTTTGATCACATTCCCAGACGATTAATTTGTATTCTCTGAACAGATGAATTATATCTATCACAACGATTACAAATCTTTACCCTTTTTCACGCGACACAACTGATTCGAAATAGTTGACGATTTAATTGAAATCACGTAACAAAACATATCAATATTAGATTTATAAAACAAAAAAGAAAACTATCAGATGTATCCGAAACATTAATATATGGTAATGCTAGATTTTTATTGGATCGGAATCTATTTTAATTCCCTATATTGACGAGAATGAAAAGTTTATATCTATTAAACGTATCTATGTACTGCGTATAAATAATAACAGTGTATAAAAAAGATCAAAGGTGCTATTACCTTCTACCGTAGTCAATCATCATTTTACGAAAATTATCAACGACTTCAAGGTTTGGAGAGTTTCGACAAAAGTAAACGAACAACTTCGAAAGGACTGTGTTTTGTTATCGTTAAAAAATCACATGCGTTTGCTCCTATAGTACACGTTTCATTTGTGGGAAATGTATCGATGAGAATGAGATATGCACGAGACTAGAATGAACGCGAGCGAAAGACAAGAGTGAGAGGAATTAGAGCGAATGAGAGCGAGAAACCATGACGAAGGAAGAAAGAAGTACGGAAACGTGTTATGTAGTGATTTTGGACAATCAGTGAAAAGACTGTATCATATCATATTGAAGCAATACTGTAGTATTAGTCGACGAATTAATGAACTTGATTTGTATTCCACGTGATCGACCGCGTGTTCCCAATGCGCTGGATAATTGCTTTCGTGCAAAAACCAAGAGAGAAAGAGAGCGAGAGAGAGAGAGAAGGAAAGAAAGAGAAAAAGAGAGAGAGAGAGAGAAAGAGAAAGCTTGGCGGTGCTGTTCGATTAGCTTCTCTTCGAGATGAACCAATATAAAAGCCAATATTTTCGACGATAAAACACAATTGTTAAGCGCATAAGAAATAAGGGAACTTCGTATAGTTATTCGTGTGCGATTGGGAGCGTGACGGATCGTTCATCGTGCATCGTGAGAAATTGATCTTTCGATTCTTGAGAACTGTTTCGCTGTATTTCGCGGTCTAGCGCAATTTATTTTTCTTTCCTGGCAGTTTCGCTGTCTTTCCCTGACAACGAAACTCAATCAACGTGTAAAAGAACGAAATCCTCGTATGACCGTGCACGCAAGACCGGCGTGTCTCCGCGTGTGCGACGCGCGGCGTCGAAACAACAGCTCGAAAGAATTTTCAAATGGATTCAGACTTCTGTGAGAGGAACAGCTACGGTAAAGTCGCGATCTAGCTCCCTGAGGATCTCCACGATCAATGTCCCTTCGCTTACCCCTTCCACGGGAGTGAAGGGGAAAGGGGGACATCCCCCCGAGGGTTCAAGAAGCTCGAGCTGCCTCGGTCGCCGAGCAGTGGAAACATGCCGCGTAATCTGATAGCTGTACTTTTCTACGTTCGGCATCTTTTGTACTTTCGTCGCGGACGACGCAGTCATAAAAAACTAGTTTTCCTATACGATCTCTGTCTCTGTTCGGAACAGGCGATGGGAGTTAGATCGTGATGTTTACCGTATAGAAAATTAAAAGTGTGACACGCGTGCAATTCGCCGGGCATTACACGCACGAGAGAACACGGTCTCGGTAGCTATCCGATCACGACTCGCGAACTACAGTTGTGTCCGCTTAATAGGCGCAGGTTTGGAACGCGACGCAGACGTTATCGAGAAAGTAGTTAGGCGTTCTTTTTTTTTTTATTTGTTAAGGGAGTGGTCAGCCAAAGAATACATTTATGTAGAGCCCAGAAAGGGATAGTGTGTGGGACTCGCGAAGACAGGTGATCGGTCTCCTCGCTACCCACTAAAAAATACTCCACTCCCGGGACAACCAATGGGTTGCCCCTCTTTGGCACCTCGCGAGTTTCAGAGATCCGGGGACCGGCTGAGGAAGTTAGGCGTTCTGAGAATTGCCGTATATATATACCACTCGCTTTTCGAGCACGCCGGATACAGTGAGAACCAACGAACAGGAACAAAAAAAAATTATTCGGCAAACAGTGAGAGCGGGCTAAATTGTGTCTATCGAGTGGAAACAACTGTACGTTCGAAACCCCGTGACGGAGGAAATATGTGATCATGCTCAAATATTCACCGTGCACCGAGCAATACCACGGGGATGTTCGACAAAGAAGGCGATATATCATTGTAATAGTTAAAATTAAATGGAAGGATCGTAGTAATTTTTAAATTGTATATACGTAAAAGGATAAGTATTTTCTAGAGCAATAGTCTATTGCCATTCTACTAGATAATGGAAAAAAATTCTAGTGCAATATAGAGTCTAACGACATTTATTACATATTATTACGTTATTATTCTTCGTTGTTTTATCCTTTCTGCCTGAGTTCGGTAGGTCGATATTGTCGTGTCTACGAAAACCAATTCGAATCTAGATTCGATAACGTTCGTCCCACTTGTGTTAGGAATGCTTCGTTTGCTACCTTGTCGAATATTATATTCCTATGTATCGGTACGATCACGGGGTAACAAATAGGCAGCGGATTTGAGGTACTTATGGACAAAAGTGATTAAGTGTAATTTCAAACAGTAAAAACATTAGAAGAATTTAGAAAGAATCAGTTTGTTGTTATTCAGCCAGAACATTTTTATTTTGCATAAAGATCCACTGTCTAGTAATAAATTATGTTTCGCTGAAGACGGTAACCACATTCGACACATTTTTACATGGGACCGATCAAGGTTCAAACTTTCAATTTTTTAGCACACGCCGATTTCTTCGTTTCTCTTTTGTTTTGTTTTTCTTCTTTTTTTTTTAATAGAATGACTCATTCATGTTCTGCGATGCACTTACTGTTATGCTTCGAAGTATATCGATGTTATTTATTTCGGAAATGAATTGGTACGTTCGTATTTGTTAGAAAGAATTTCCGACTGTATGTAGTCGTCTCCTTTGGGGGATGATTCGACAAGCCAATATAAAACGAAAGACAAAACTGAGTGAATCACGGCGGAAGCTCTCCTTCCAAATTATTAACAATCGCTAATCTGTCGACGGTGATGCGCAAGTCAGGTGAATGTTTTGTGCCAAAGATAAACATCAATCTTACATTTTCTTAACCAACAAACTAATTTTATTTCAAGAATATTGAAATTATCTGGACTTTGTCTTTATTTTCAATTTCAATTTTACATATTATTGCTGAAAATAATGGTTCGCACTCAATCGATTTATGAGTAGAAATAGTTAATTAGTCCTGGCGATAAGATACACTGTATGTTTATCAAGAAAGCTCGGTAATCGTAAAACCTTTCTTATGAAACATTATAATATCTTTCAATACGAATCACCCCTCAAAAGGACAGTCAGATACAATAGTAAAACATCGTTAAAAGGTGATTGGGAAAAACGGGAATATCACAAATAGGGAATATTGAAAATTATTTTAGCGATAGATTTATCTTTGGGAAAATATTGAACGGAACGTACCAGCAACTTTCTGCTACTTTTAGCATTTAGTATTTAGGACAAATGACTTAATTTCTCGAAACACGCGGAAACACACAAAATACTTTTCAGTACCGCCGAATTCTAAAATTAACAATTTTTACCGTTTTCTCGTAGCGAATACAACAAGAATTGAAATGTTCCTAGGAAACAGTGGCATACAGAGGGAAAATACTGTTACCGCGATATTTTCTATTTCCGTGACACATATCATTGTCTCAATTATTATTTTACTTTCTATCTAAATACGTGTGATACTAATTGTATTAATTAGTTGCTGTACGAGTTATAACTTTGTTATGTTTTCAAGAGAAAATTTCGTTTGACGGAGCAGCTGTAATTGATACAAGCACGACGTGCAAAATAACAACTATTTTACTTACGTTTTAAAATGTTGAACTACTTCTATATTTTCAATGTATCAAGTTCGCGTAATGCTAAACAAAATTTCTGATTAGCACGCATTAAGAATACCCTAATGTTGTATCTTTATATCTTGGTTTACATTTGAAATTCACAAGAAGGAAATTGCTTGAAATCGATCACCTTGCTACTGTGACCTCATTTTTCGAAGTATTATACACCAAGTGTCCATTTTATCTATTTTTGTAATGTCAATACAATTCGTTTTATTGATATCGCCACACATTACTTCTTCAGGTTTAACGTCATCGAACAAATATTA
The DNA here is from genome assembly GCA_028455595.1 of Lasioglossum vierecki. NCBI lineage: Eukaryota > Metazoa > Arthropoda > Insecta > Hymenoptera > Halictidae > Lasioglossum > Lasioglossum vierecki. The sequence goes on from CM052336.1 coordinate 89,505, forward strand.
ACTCTGACATTGCTAAGACGTTTGTATTTTCTTTTCTCGTGGAACTATACAACGAATGTCTTGTCTTGCATACACTCAGGGCCGCAGTAAGGAAAACTTGCGCCTGGGACCAAAATTATAATTTGCGATCCCTACCAAAAAAAAAAATACAAATTTTTTATCAGATATCTATTCACCATAAAAACCTTCTAAAAATCGCAAGCAATGTTTAACTATCGCGAATATCGCAAAGAATGAAAATTAAAATGGTAATAACTAGACTGCGGATCTATATGCAAAATGAAAATTGTGTGCGTCGATTGCAAGAAATAGAGAGCAAAGTGATCTCTTCCCTTAATGATTTTAATGGAGGAGAAATCATAGAATATTGACATGTTCAATTTCGTCTACTCGATTTTGCACATAAATGCATAAAGATGCGCAGTCCAGTAATAACAAGTATCACCCCCTCCGCACCCCTTTTACTGCAGCCCTGTATACATTTGCACGAAACTCTTTTATAATCGAATTAATCGAGACCAAAAACAGACACAGAAAACTGAAATTTCGCTGCAACGCGACGGTACGGGACTTTCTTTAATACATATAGGCTCTGCACTCCAAATTCACCCTTTCGAAAGTCAAATTGAACCCTGTGCAAATCAACTTCATACTGTTGTAAATCAATTTCACCGTTTTGCACAAATTAATTTTACCCATTAAGAATATTTAAAATTAATTATTTATTTATTTAGTTACGCGTCATGTGCGAGGTAAACTTCCACAAATAAATATGTATTTTCATTTTCGAAATTTATCGATCAGAAAATGGCTACAATGAATACACATCTACATATCTGTACACATAGTTTTCATAGATCACAAAGTTAATGAATTGGTAATTACTTTTGATATAAATAAAATTTTGAATGTCTGCAATTAATTTACATTTGATTTGATTTTTACGAAAACTACTTAAAAATACTATATTTGTAATAGGTTGAACTTGATTTGCAAAAGGGTGAGATTGATTTCGAAAAGGACGTGTTCGGAGTGCAAAAATCCTGTAACCTCCTCGATCAGACGTGGCCGAGTATTCGCGCAGGAAGGGGAACATTGAAAAGTCGAACTGTTCTGTAGGCACTAAAGACAGGGTAAAACAAATCATATTGCAGTATGCTTTGAATAGTTATCATTATCATAATGTACACCTAGGAGCCTTACTGTTTGGCGCGAGTAGGTATATGTGCCGTATACATTTTCTTTTACTTGACAAAAGAATAAGGCAGAATTTTAGGGGATCGCTATTTTGCATACTTGTATATACCAATTATTATCAATCGAGGGGTTTTGAGAACCTTTTGTCGATTAAATAAGTTCCAGCAAATCTCTTCGTGTCGGTCGACTTTCTTTCCATTATTGATTCTTTCCTCTGCTTGAAACGATAATTCGGAAATTGACTGGCCGACGACGATACGGCAAAGTCGTCCGTTTCGTCGTGTAACACGTTGCAATAACAAATAATAAACCGAATTGTCTCTGAACAAAAACGACATTATTCGTTTCGCATACGACTCGAAACTTCAATCACGTTCTCATTATTCTGCGTGCCAACTACTTCGAACCAACAATGTTTACAATCTCGTAACAAAGCGCCTACACTATATTCCAATGCATGTACAATCCGGTAATATTGTCGAACTTAATGGTAGGAAGACATCCTTGTACTTTTTACTCGTGGATAAGTCAGGCGCAAAGCTTATGTATTCTATTATACATACATTATATTCTCTATTTACAACTCCAAGCACATTCCGTGTTCTACACGCGTATAGGATCATCCATGAACATTGATTGCCATTTCAAATTATCCATAATAATTTTATTAACAACTAGCTGACCCCGACAAACCTTGTCTTGTTTCTTCCTGAATTTTCCATTTTTCCGAGCAACTTTACCAATTTTTCTTTTCCTAAAAACCTTGTTCGGACTATTATGCGCTTACCAACGAACAGCACTTCATTTTCATTATCATTTATATAGACAGATTATATGTGTTTGAATTCTTTTCATTCAAATTCTAAATTACCAACGAAAATATCGGAAATCTCTGAAAAACAGAGCAGCAAGTTTGTAAATATCAGGCTTGGGCAAATGAATTTTTATGTACCGGAACGTGAATTGAGAACAAGAGCTGATTTTCAGACACTTAAAGCAAGAACTACTTATGTAACAGTAACATATTGAAACCATTGAAGAATTTAATACAACTAAACGTAATATTTAGCAAGAAATCATTGGAGAAATTGGTAAAAGCGGTTGACTTGGTGCGAAATCTTTCGATTGAAAAATTACAAAGGAAAATAAAAATGTTGTTGAGTTTTCATGGATCATCCTACTCTAATTGTAAGCAACATGTTCACAAAAGCAGGGCAAAGGAACAGAAATTACTCGAAAAGGTCGCGTATACCTACATGCGCAAAAGATGAAGATTCTTGTGTATATATATAAATATATATATATATAAATGTGTATAAATTATTCTTGATTTATGAGACGGTCACATGCAGCAGCGGCGATAGTTTTGAGAACGCTTTGACGAAAAAGCTAAAACTTATAATACATATAACCGAAGAGTATTATGTTGAGACGTACAATTATAAGAAGGTTTGTATAAAGGATTTACGAGGAATACTAATTAGTATAAATAATTACTATCAGTAACTAGATTGAATGTTTGTAATAAATCTAAAGAAGCCAAAATGAATTGTTAAACATAGAATCTTACTGATAGGTGTATGCATTAATCAGTTTCCGGTAGCCGATCTTTTTTCGCGTTCACATTTACCGTTTAACATTAAGATCTTTTACGACCACTTTGCATCGTTTCAGTACTCGAGCCTTGTTCGTTTAATTACTCTTTTCTTTCATGTTCATTTTTCAATCGTAAAGACTCTACCAGCGGCAGTAAACGCGGGAAATACGCAAACGATTGTTCCAAATCGACTTAGAGAGGTGACTATTTTAAAAACGACAAAAAATTAGTAGATGAGTGGGGACAAAAGACATTTTAGAAATGTAATAATTATTCAAAATCATAAATACTGTTTACATATCATAGCGAAATGGAATTTCGATACGAGTATACCCCACCCCCCCCCCCCCCCTCCCATCCACCAGTGATCACTGTTATTTACAGCATTCGCGTGTCTTTCGTCTTTCTATTTCTAAACGACGCGACTACGTCATTCGAAGATAAAACACTAATGTATAGAAACATTTTATCTCGCGTACTACATATCGTACTGTATATCGACTAAAACGAGAATAAATCATAAATCGCGCGCTCTAAAGATTGTATTCTTATTTGTATAAATCTGAAAGGTTCTTTCCGTTATCGTTAACAGTTAAAAAAGAAAAAAATGAAAGAAAGAAATGGAAACCATTTGGGTATAGTTGTAAGTGTTCGAAGTGATTTATTAATTTTCGCGAAGATCATTGTATAGAAAACAAAATCAATACGATTCGGTGAAGAGAATGGTTCTGTAAGATATGACAAGATTTAGTAGGATATAATATTGTAAAAGTATCTCAACACCATTTATGAGTAAGACCATAATTGACCGATATAATAATATAATAAAGACATATCATAAAGTATTAGTTTAATTGCCTGACATTGTAGAATTTCTATGTAAATATGTTGCGTGCAACTTGGGTCAGCGTTCTGGAAGAATGGAAATCGTTCTGTAAAGTAATTGTTTTCAGAATAGATTTAGACTGGCTCGCCGAGTAATTAGCAAATTGTGGTTTCATTCGGGCAAGGCTTTCATTATTTCTATTTGTCGTAAAAGTTGTCACGAATTTGTATATAATCACGCGTAACTATGTTTGTAAATTGTTATGTAATAATTAATGCACTAGTTAAACTTTATTCGCTATTTTTCTGATCTACGATGTACGTCTACGAAATAGCAACATTATTCGTGTTGTTTCATAAACACAGAGATTTTTACCGTGTACGATAGTTTTTAGGTATTCTCATTTCAAAGTTAAACCGACGCACAGTGCGATATTTTGGCAATCTAGTGCAACCAAATTATTGTTCCAATGGAAGAACAAAGTAGTTCGTTTGATACAGCTATTAATTAAAGAAAAAAAAACATTGGCTGTACTTGTTTTATCATGGTACAGCGATGTCTTGATCTAAGAAGAATCCTCGGGTCCGTGCTGTTTCATAAATCGTCTGGTTCTACCATTTCTTTGTAACCGCGTACCGCCAATGAAACAACAGTTCAAAGTATATCGTATTTAGTATCATTTTAATAAGAAAAATTCCACAAATAAGTTGGTGAAAATTTCATAAAAAAAAGAAACAATGAAAAATAAAGAAGTTCTGTAATTGAATAAATAGTGTAAGAATAAAGAGGATGTCCGTTTAACTTAGATCAAAACTTCACTGCATTCAGACAAATATTATATAACATAACTTTTTGCAAATTAATTCGAGATTAATCTTTAGCCAACTAATAAGAATTATTAAGAGTGCAGATTTAATGCGTTTGCGGCACACTCGAATACATAGAATGCAGAACAGCCAAGATATTTAAAGAATCGAAAAATTCTATTGTACTATGACTACTATGTTCAACTTGCTAAAATTATTCCAAAAATAAATACATATATACAGCAGACAATTTCTATTTTGCGTGAAAATCTGCAATCTAATATTATTAATATGTTAAATATTTGTGTATAAATTTTTATTCGAAACGGTTTCGAACGTTTTATTACGAGGGTCTAAAGTATTAACAGGAATTTTCTCACACGTAATAAATAATAAAGACAATAATACGTTGATACATGATACAAATAATGCTGATACAGGGCACTTGTTAAAAAACCTCAAACAATTTCAATGTTTTTTTTTATGATTATGATTCACTTTATATAGTTCGCGAGAACCCTCGATCTTGTTAGAAGTTGTAAATTATTGCTTGAACCTATTATGGAAATTTTTGGACTTATTGTTTTTTATTGTATAGTGCGTATGTTTCGTACAAAATAGTGTGCATTCCATTATTAATTGATAATATTATTCTGTTAAAATTCCGTTTCTATAGATTGCTGAAACGTCACATTGCGTCATGATGCAAAAGCCACTTAAAATGAACAATACCTGTAGATTTATGAATAGACATAGGTAATACCAAAGAGCCACTTTTGTGAAGTTAACCAAATGTATCATGAAAAGAGAACAATGTTTTGAACCACGCCAAATTGCGCGCAATATAAAACAACGACAAAGGAAAAGATTTTTCCTCCATATTGTACATATCATGTGCCATAACTTATTTACCATACTTTGTGTCCAACTTTGTTCCAAGTACCTATTCAACTATACATATTATAGTATAATAAAGTAAACCTTGATGTTATTGATAAATTTGTCTTTCCATTACATCCATTACATTAATTCCTTCGAAAACATAATCTGCAGTTTACTTATTTGTTTCTTCATACTTGTGTGCGCATGTTTAACACTGGAGCCCAATAAACACCTGTGTAAATTTATTAATTAACCCTTAGCTCTCGAATGGGGCTCGGAGTTACCGAAAATTACTGTACCATTATTCAAAATATTCTTTACTTGATGAAGATTCCGAAGAGATTCTGATGAACATGTATGTTAAGAAATAAAATTCTATTTTGGTTTTGTTAATATACAGCTAATCGACAACATATAGATACACAATTTGTACAAATTTTCTCCTTTTTTAAGAAATTACGATCTGCAAAAAAGTTCTAATCACTGAAATCCTAAAATACTTCCTAGGGCAAAGAGTTAAAATAGCTCCGAGTGCAAAGGGTTAATAAAAAGTTAAAAGCTGGCTAAATAGACAGTGTCATTTGATCTGTCCATTGTCGCCAGATGAGGGCAGGGAGCAGGGAATTTAGGGGAAAAAGTTACTTTATCGTCTCTCTCTCTCTCTCTCTCTCTCTCTCTCTCTCTCTCTCTCTGTCAGTAGCGGATAGTCACATGCACGATAGGCGAAAGACGAAACGCGTCACGTGACCGAAACGCGGGGGAAGGGCGGGGTATGACGTCGTAGAAGGGGAAATTAGAGTAGTGTATTTTGTAGTGTCCACTTTGATTGAAATATTTTATTTGCACAGCAGTTGTATTTAGTTCAGCCACAATATATTTTAGAATCATTAATTTTATTGAAACGCGTTACGTGACCGAGCCGTGGCTGAAGCGTGGAGAATGGCGGAAGCGTCGGGAATGACGGGAAGGTAGATTGGGAACACAAGTCTTGATCTGGCGACACTGGATCCGTCTGGCGATTCTAGTGTTCATTCTGCAGTTTCCTCTTTGAATTAAAGATTTCATTTGTACAGCAGTTCCATTTAGTTCAGCCAAAATATTTTAAAAGTTTTATTATAGACTATCAGTCTGATACCGATTCGGTAGGTTTAAAAGACTCATCGAAAAGACTCACGAACTATTCCCTCTAAAATTACATTCTAATGTAGTTATTACACGTTCAATTCTTCCGTGCTAATTTTATTTAAGAAAATTGCATCGAAACTAATGCAACGTAAACTTTTTAACATTGTATTATGCACAAAAAGAATGTGTTTGTTTGGAGACCCGAATATTTTATCATTCAAGAGTACTACTAAAATCTAATGATCAGTATTCGACAATCTTTTTAAAGTCAGCAAAAATCAACAATACTAAATATTAATTTTAAATATATTTCGCATACCTGAAATGTTTGTTTACCAAAAAATGTAAATATTAGCTAGAATTATTTGTCAAATAATTGATGTACTGCAAATTAATATACGCATATAATAAATGAAAGTTAAGTGTATTGCGTTTTCGCTAAAAATTGATTGATACCTATTTCCACTACCTTTCCCCTTGATTTTGTCTCCAGCTGTAGATTGCTGATCACAACGGTGGACCGTGAATTTTTGGGGTCCTAGGCTAACGCTGTTCAGGGGCCTACTCGATTAAACTAAATTAACTTAAATACCATAAATTTTTGTAAAATTTATTTCTTTTTAAGTTCTTAATCTAAAATAGGCCCTTTGTCTGAACGGGATCATGGTCTATAACCTATAAAACTATTTACTATAACTCTATTTACCAAATTATCCTAAAATAAACACAAGTTAAATTTAAACAATGTACAATAAAATCTCCCTTTCAAGAATCTCATCTTTTTTTTCTAATGAAAAACACTGCTCCCTAAAGACAATAAAGAGTACAAAAATAATTAACAAAGATCGATCAAATAAAATATTTAGAACCGTTGCTACACATTGAAAATTCAATTATGACAACTACACTCTGTTATCGGCATGTTTCCATAGAAAACCAATGGAAACAATTCGAAATTACTGTCAGATCCAAAAGCAAATCTCGTTGGAAGGTATTGTGTAGCCATTCGATCGATATTGATACTGCATACTGAAATGGTGTTTAAATGTTGCTGTCTTCGCTATTATGTCCAGTTATCTACATATGTGCGTGTGTATTATGTTTACATGAACAAACAAGTTCAATGTGCGCTCTACAATCACGTGCAATGTTTTTATTGAACCGAATCTAGACGCAACTACATTGCGTGTCGTATCCCTATCAAGTATTGTGCGGAATTATAAATTTATGACGAGAACACGAACACACTGTTAAAGAGATTATTTATCCAAATCAAAAAATCGCACTTCGATGCACGCTTCTCATAAAATGGATAACATTATCGCCACGACACGTGATGGTTATCAAGGAACTTCATGAGTCAACTAACGAAAGGTAAAAACGTATCCAATTAATACCACTGTATTAATTAGGTTAATACAATTTTCTATGCCCGACCGAAATTATTTATTATCTATAATGAACGCATATAGTCATTTGTGACGACCGAAAATCTTGGCTTATATTGTATACAATTGTATTCGATTCTTTCATTTCTACCAATATTCAAATAATTTATCAAATACAAATTTTCCCAGAAATCAATATGAATGTAACTTTTTTTTAAGATATATTATTATACTTGGAAAATTATAAAATAATGTACAAAATGTACCAATACATTTGGTCAGTGATACATTGGTATCCTATACCAATTTATATTGGTATATTTTTAATCTTATTGAAACTCAAACTCTTAAATACCTCAATTTAAACTTAAATTGACTTAGGCCACTTTCAAAATGATTATTTTAACTTTTTAACAAAGTATCCATACTTCCATGAGTGGTAGAGTAGTACATGCTGGCGAAAAAAGTAAAATAGGAAATTTGAGGCTACTGCGTCCTGGATTGATCTTTCATCTAGCCCTGTTGACTACTAAAAAAAAACCCCTCTTATCGAGAAATGAGAAGGCGTATCCCGCAGCCTTATAATCCTGGGAACGAGTCTACCCCCGTTAAATGAAAGCAAGCGCGCATGCTTGCACCAAAGGAAATAATCGACTGTACGTGAAAGAAAGTTTATAAGGAACCCCGGTGTAACAACTAGCCGAACAAATTCAAGAGTGGAAAGATCAAAAGTTTAGTCAGCAATCGCAACATGGTGTACAGTGTACAGCTGGTGTGGTGTTGCGTGGAATAACCTGTTACAGAGCCAGAAGAGAACTTGAGAAGGAAAAAGCCGCGAGGGAAACGAGTTTACAGTATCTGCTGATTAATTGGTACTGCATGTAAACACCCGTTCGATACCTAAGGCTTGTTTGCCTGTGTATACACAGCTCATAAGGATGGAGAAGTATATGGGGGTCGTACAATACGCGAGCGTACGCTGACACACCACACTCCTGCACTCAAGCCTGAACATGTGGCAGGCGTGCCTAACTCATGTAGCCTTTGTGTTACAAATCATGTTTACATTATCGCTACACTTGTGCGGTTCTAACCGATGCACTGTGCTCGCACTCGTTCTCAATGACCCAATAGCCTGGGGAAAACGCGCAGCCAATTTACCCTCAAGCGTAGCCTGATTAGTTTAATTTTTCGATCTGTTACGGCCCCAGCATAGTTTAACCCTCAACTGCCGAGGTCTCGGAAGTCTCTCCGAGCTTCGACGGATATTCTTCTCTTAGATCAATCATAGTATTTATCAGCCCTCCAAATAAACAACCACCTTCTGTTTTATTCTCTTTTGTATTCTATTCGAACCTGTATATTATGTTTTTTCTTATAACAAAATGCAACAGCTGTTCCTGGGCAATTTTCACAATTTTGTGCTAGTTAATATTCAACGATCCCCGTTCTTTAAGCTGTAATAGTGATGAATAGTAGTTTGTTGGAATTAGAAGTTTTTATACACCCTTTGCCGTATAATAACGAGTCTTAGTCGTTATGTACATTTCAAGCGGAATCTAATTAAATCTTACATAACCAATATGTATGCATTGTTGAAAATTATATTGTGGCCGTGAAAAAAAATGGCAAGGGGCTACTATACAAGAAATGGAAAGCTAATCGAAAATAGCAAAAGAATAAATAAATTCATCTTCGTATTTCTTGAATACTAATTTCTGTTGAAAAACATGTGAAAAGAATATCTGTTAGTAACGCGATGAAGATTGAAATGACGTGAAAAATCAAAAAATGGCTGTTGTCGATTGTTTGCGTTCCACCACGTACACTTGAACTATCGTGGAAACGGTCTCGCGTTTGAAATTGAATATTGTGTTTAAGCGTCCAACAAGCTCACGGCTTTATTGTTGACGAACGTTGTAATGGTGCAACTGCAAACAATACACTGTAAATTAGTTACGTGCATCACCTAGTGCAAATCTAATTTCGTATTAACCAACAAACTGCTTCGCAAACATTCGTCTATGACGAAACATGTTAACGGTAAGACGTAAAATGGAACGAAATATTATTAATAGTATCCAATTATATGTATGTTGCAAACTATTTGCACACCTTTTAAAAACAAATAACTATTTGCACACCTTTTAAAAACAAATAAATTTTTAACCATTCGAACCAACAGCTTGAGTTTATTTTTTGAGACGCCAGAAGGATTAGTTTACTAGCTAATGCGTCAATAATTTTTTTCAATTGTTACTGTTAAATGTTTTCATTTATAACAGATCTACAGAAGCTACCACTGAAAATCAGATTTTATTTGTTTCCGCAGTCTAATTACAACATAGTGTTAACACACCATTGATTTTGTTTCTTACAATTACATAATTGCAATCTTGATCCGTGATAGCTTTTTGATAATCTAAAGTCTGAAGTGGTATCCCCAAAATTATGTAGAACCGAAATTTACGACTAAACAGAATAAGTCTGTTTAAAATGTATGGAGGAAAGGCAAATTACCAAACATAAAGATATTACCCACGAAAAAGCGTATCTTTGATTGGTATCTTTAATATTTGATGTAACATGGCTGCACACCGAAAAACTATTTATACAGTAGGATTGGCGCGACCAAGTATTTTTAGATACTTTTACAAAACAGAATGAATCTGTTACCGATCATTTTAGCGTCAACGAATCTGCGAGAGGGAATGATGAAACTTTATATACAATTAAAGTTTTCCGTTTATGAAAAATTACACTTCGAGAAGAATACAAAATTTACATTTATTATACGAACTCCTTATTCCTTAAATTTTCGTGCACTTCAGTTTACGTTGTCTTTCATTTTTCTTACCGTCTTTTTCATTAGTTTTCGATTTAATTTTTACCATATCTTCTGATTTTATCTATAATACTCGTTATCTAGAAGCAACGAGCTCCTTCTCGACTTAAATGTACGTAATACTGAGAGCTTAACTTATTTATTTGGACAGTTGTTCGCGTGGTCCTTTGGTGATGAAGAAGAATGTTTCTTCAAATCCTGAGGTTATAAAAATATGTTATGAGTATGCTTGACGATTTTATTTGCCTCGCCAGCGAGAACGCGTTCTCATTGAATCGTACAAACTTATCCAGGGCAAAATATTTATTTTTACGTATTCTAATCTGATTGGCAAAAAATACCGCAGTAAAATGTACACCCGGCAGTAATAGGCACATTTATCCTGCCTACAATTAACGTCAGTTACTGTAGAACGTAGACGTGCAAGTCCTTCCGCTAAAAGCATCAAAGTTATAATTGGAGTACAAGAGAAGCGCCGGAGCTCATAAACTTGTTCTCACGGAAACTTGAATCTTGCCTTGCTCGAAATACAACGAAATTATAAATATCTATCTATTCTATTCGCTATTCGACCGGTTCACGAAGAAACGAGTGAAAACAAGAACGTACAAGATACAGATACTTATTGTTAGAAACCCAAAAGATCTTTGTATTTCGGAAGTCTTCGTTTCTCCGTACTTATTCAAGGAGAGAATAAACCAACGGTTACGACGTTGCAACGGTGGGAGGAGAATAAAAAAGAATAGCTCGGCAGTTGTAAGTTTCCAAGAATATCCGGGAACATTACGGCGCGATCTCATCATAAAAGTTATGGCTATACAATGACAACTTCATGAATGATGCAACGACCGCGGAATTATCAAAGTTATGTGACATTGTTCGGCGGCGAGACTTGTGGTCCGGCACATAAAGGGCTTCGTGACACGCGAAATTGAGCAAAAGGAGAAACCAGCTAGAGGTACTACGAGCCGAGCCGACCCAACCCGACGCGACGACCGAAAGAACGTCCGAACGCGCGAACGGAGAACGGAGACCGGAGACCGGAGAATGAGGAAAGGGAAAGGAGGCGGTTAGGAATAGAATGGAAGATAAAGGATAAGAGCGGGAAAGGAAATAAAAAAGAAAAAGAGGGCGGAAGCGAGGGAAAATATCTAAGATGTCGTGACAGTGAGAGGTTAGATATAGCATGGTACGGGGCCGGTACAGCAGATATAACGGGCACAGCGCAGTAGTTGCCGACGCGAGATCCAAGCTATGCTGGTGAATTATACATGATACAGAACACAATCACCCCTCTCGACCTTCCTAACTTGTCCGAAAACCGCCCCTCAGCTTCCAACTGGCCGTGCATGGATGCCGATACGCTCGGCTATCTCCTCGCGCCTCCGACATCGCCAACCCACACTTCTTACTTTTACCAATTTCCGATCTGACCGAACAATTCTACTCGAACCAGCGACCATAACAGAGTTGGCCATTAATTACTTTTTATCCGATACGCCTTTAGACTGAATTTAAAGTAAAGCCGCCAAAAATGAAACTACATTATTGAAAAAGAAGGAAAAACCAGAGGAAGAAAATCGCGGGAAATAAAAACGTGGTAAAATAGTAAGTACTTATCAAATACGCATTAATTAGACTTTATATAGTTTTGTAAACCGGGCTTTAAAAGAAAATTATGCAATTCGAAAACCTTTTTTCCAGCAAAAAACCAGTTTTAAATATATACGTAACACTTATAAAGCTTCTAGTAAATTTCTTCGATGACCTTGAAATCGGGAAAAAGTTGCGTTGCGAAAATTACTTTGCCCTATATTTATCCCCCCATTTACTCCTGCAAACCGAATACTCTCTTGTACTCTGACCTTTTATAAGTTTTATAAATTTCTGGGGTTGATATATATATATGTGTGTGTGTGTGTGTATTCAACCCCACAAATTTATAAGATTTATAACTATTTATACTAGGGGGCTCCGCCTCCTGCTCGCTCCGCTCGCCAACCCCCGCAGCGTCTCGCGGTTTTTCTGCTCATTCACATGATATGATGGATCTATGAATTCTGGAATAATTTTCAGAGTGATGGTATATGACTGACATGAATCTGCAAAATGAATTTTTAAAATTTTCTATAGATATAAAAATGTTATAACAAAACCAGCCTTTTATGTCTATTCCGAGATTTTGAAGAATCGTAATCTTTCATCTAGTAAATCAATATATTAAACTACTTATAAAAATTGAAATCTTTGGTCCAATTTCTCCAAAACTATCGTGTTTAAGAAAACGTTCGAATATCAATGCGAATCACTGTATAGTTTAGTTTCTTGGAGTATTAAACAAATTTTGTTTGACCTAAATTATATTATGCAAACTGAAAAATGCATGAAATTCCAATCTTTTCATAGAACTCGCGCAGGTCCCGTAGGCAATTTTTATAACAAATATCAGATAGATCAAGCTGGTTTCAATTATTTATTTTTCAACTAACAGCCATTCGGTAGAAGATTTAAATTTTTAGTGAGTGCAAACACAAGTGAAATAAAAATGAATAATCCGAAGCTTCCGTAAAATTTTCTGGTTTTATGTATTGAATAAATGAAGCGTTTGGAATCGCGTCATCCATTCCGTCAATCTAATAACGAACATGATAAGGTGTAAACAACGAATAATTACATTCGTTGAATTTTTACACTTGTTTCTAGTCATGGGCTGACGATATTGACTATTGTAACGGATCCTGTGTATTAATATAATTGCAATATACAATATAGAATAATCAAACGTATTCGCAAATTGGTGATAAAAATTTCAAAATATCGTACTTTCCTAAATAAATAAAAATGATAAAAGATACATTGCTCAGAATTTTGCAGCTGGAAAATGATTTAGCAATATTAATTCAACAGAAAAAGGAATAAAATAAAAGGTCTATTTGATAATCGTATTTATTAGCACTGAAATAGTTCGTAGTACTTGATACAAATAATTCACTAAATGTTTTTCTCGAGAGTAGATTAAAGTGAAAATTACTTGTGGCAATATCCACGAAAAGTAAACATAATCCGTAAACGTACATGCAAGGGAAAAGATAATATGAATAATTTCTGCAACGGGCTCCGGGATTTCAATTTTGTATTTGTGTCAGTCACATTTAGGGTGGTCGACGCGTAAAAGAGAAAAGAAAGAAAGAAAATACAGTTCGTTAGGTGTAGATTAAGTTGAACGAGTCCAGCAGCGACTGTTAATTTCTGATCTCATATTTAAGTGGAAAAGAGTTCGTGCGACGCAGACGACGCGCTTTCGTATTTTTACGAGAGTGCTAATGGTGTCGAAAGACCCTCTCTCGCCTTGACGAGAATCTACCCTCGCTTCTTCGCCTGTCTTAATTGAAAAAATATGAACTTTTTTGTCGTCGCCGGAGAGTACTTTGTTCCCCCTTAATACCACCGCTGTCTTACTTGCCGCGTTATTATAAAACATTGTAGTTTTCCACGCGAAAGATTAAGCTCGGTTCTTCCGTGCCGTAAAGGAAAATTGATTTAAGTCGTCTCGTAAAGAAAACAATTTCACCAGTGTTCATTCGTATACTCAATTTTTAATTACCAATTAAATCACTTCATATTCAAAAATTATATTTTCAACATTGTCGCAGATAATCGGTTTAACGAGTAAGACAAATTCTACAACAAGATTCAAACTTTTAATATATTACCTAAACAATTTCACTAGTATTCATTTTTACACTGAATTTTTAATTACAAATTTAAATCACTTTATATCCGAGAATTAATCAGAGACAGAAAAATGTAAATGAAACGGGCTTTTACACAGTGTTGTACTTGGTTCTTTCTTTATTTATTTAATTTCAGTTGTTTTAATTGAAAACAAACATAAGTTCCACAAACATAAATTACAAGAAAGTTTGAAAGCTATATTTAATATAATTATTAAAGAAAATTGTTTCAAATAAGTAGCAGTCAAAAGGAGCTGTCCTTTGAATTAAATTTCAAATAAAACAGTTAAAATAGTAGGGAGTTGTTGGCAATAAAATTGAAAAATAATTCCGAGTGCAAAGGGTTAACGTGTGCTGTCTTTTTGTCCCGGCAAGTGTATGTTAGTTGGCCGTAAAATATTGAGCAAAAACAATATACGTTCACCTGATACCGCTATAGATTTCGATATCCCACGTTGGACTATTATTTTAGGAGGTTCTTAATGTTAATCCTAAACCCCAATTGCCGCGACAGTTAAAAGTCGACGCGGTGCGGCAGCAAAAACACAACCTGGTCTTCACTAATCAAAGTGTTTGTCTTGGCTTAATCCTAGCTTAGCGGAGACTTAAATATTCCTTGTAAACTTCCGTCCAACGTCGGGGATTACTAAATGGGAGCAACGGAGGGTCTTGTCTTCGACTTAGCTAGAAAGTGCCGAGCTTGGCTGTAATAGGATAAGACCGCCGTGGAGCTTTCTTTGTTGGTTTACGTACAAAGTGTGTCATGTATTGCTAAAGCAACCATTTTCTACAATTTTTCCCCCAAAAATACTGTCACCATATTCACGTTCGCGTCCTTCTATCATACTACCTATAAATGTTTCCTTATATCGATCGTAGATTGTTAGTAACAATATTTTTATGCTTTCGGCTCATTGAATGGAAAACAATTACAGTATAATTGATACCGAAATATTCGAATCTATGGTATAGGTCCATATAAGTTAAATGCATGCGCAAGGTCTCTATTACTGTGTATTATAGTCTCTTTTTCGTAAAAAGCTATTATGGGAAAAATTTACCCCACAGAAATAAAAACTGCACGGGATTAATTATCCTGCGAATAACCACTACTAAAGAACCATGGGAGAGAACCGTAACTGATGGAATGAACTGGAGGGAAAGGACGGGTGGGGTGACAATTCACAGTGACGGACATTTGACACGCACGACCGAGAAATCGCCTTATAATTAGTCGCAATACAGGACAATGACGTGCACGGGAACGTGCAGAAGTTGAGTGGTATGAGGTATGACGCTGCCGAGGTGCGACACCACACTAGAGCTGGAGGACAAGGTGGTTGCTCGAGGGGTTACGGGTCAGTTTACCAGGGAATAATGGACATCTGAACGCGTACAGAAAAATAGAGGATCCGAAAAACAGAAAACTAGGGTCTGTCGGTTTTTAAAAGAAAATTATGCAATTCGAAAACCGTTTTTTTTTTTAACTGAAACCGATTTTAAATTTACACATAACACTTATATTGTATTCTAGTAAATTTCTTCCATTAGATATTATTCAGATTATATCAAGATTATTCTACAGAAGATGACTGCGATGTTAAAAAAAAGAAGGGACGAAGAAAAAATGCTATGGAAATAACAATAAATAAATATTTGCAAGAACCTCAAGAACTCTAGTCCTCAGACATTAAAGAAGTTGTTTTTGGTATTGGAGACTAGAAATAGAAGAACAGAAAATTTCGGTTTATTATTTAATGCTTTAAAGACAATCAAGACCAGTCGATTAACACGTGAACGAGTACACGGACACTTGGTACTCCCGAGTGTCGATGACGTATAGAATCGGCTGGAGCAGGTCCCGACAGACCTCGCGCTGCCCGGTTGAGTGGGGGAAGCTGTCATCGCGTCTCAAAGCGGATAAAAAAATAAAAAACATTGTTTTTGATGAAGCTTCGAATTAGAGTGAATCAATTTGGATGTAATTTCAATTGATAATACAAAAAAATATTTACATTCATTCTGATTATTTTTATTTCATTACTCTTATTACTTTTTATTTTTCTTTTCATAATTTTATTCCAGAATTCATAGTTCCATCATACCATGTGAATGAGCAGCAAAACCGCGAGGCGCTGTGGGGGTTGGCGAGCGGAAGCGAGTCTCCTAGTTTGTTTATAAAAAAAATTTTGGTTACGGAGGTATTGCTTTCAAGGTAAGAGTAAATACGCAATTTTAAAAGTATGTTCAATTTCGGAATTAAACGAGTCTAAATGATCGAAACGTCACACTGTGGTTGGCGCGTCGCGTCGTTACTACAGGCTCCGCTACAATCTCGAGGAACGCAATGCGATACGCCTCGGAGACTTCCCGAAGCATAGAAATTGTTCGCGATTCAGAAATCAATTACAAGCTTGATCCCATCCCTGCAGGTTACGTTTGGCAGTGCAGACTCGCGAGACGGTTGTGTTAGGAAGCAGCGTATTGTTGTAGCATAGAGACGACGGTATAGCTCGAAGAACCCCACCTACCCTAGCCAGGCTCACTCCCCGGCGTGTGCCTGGCTACACACGTTAAGAGAACAGGAGAAGTGTGTATGTTTTGAGAGCGGTATTATATCGAGCATAAAGAGCGGCCTCGTCCCAAGGGAATGCAGCGTGTGCGTGCTTGCATGCTCTATTCGCGACCCCCCCAACTTGGGACAAACCCCCTTCTCAACGACCCTCGCAGCTCGCAGTTCTACCTCCTCTTCGACCCCTTCCAACTTTCCTCGCTCTGGTACAAGCGTCCCCCTTTCGGTGTATGTGCCATCACACTGACTACCCCCTCTCCCTCAACACCCCCTTTCCAACCTCTAACCCCACGCCCTCACCCTGTGCACCCTCGAAATGGAACCGAACAGGTTGATAATCTTCGTATAATACAAAAACTCGTACAGCCACCCTATGTTGATGCAGTCTCGCTCCCCTGTATTCTTCTCGTAACCACTTCAAATCGGCCGACTCTGTATCTCTCTATGCTTGTCGTCTTATTAACACGTTTCTCCTTCTTCCTTTATGCGTACGTTAAACCAAACCAAAACTCGCGTGTCTTAATCGACACTCGCGTTACACGCTACGCATGGAAAGAACCATTTATATTATTATAGCAACGATCGCTCGAGAAATAATTGTTGCCGCGCATTTTCGTTAACACTTCGAAAAACTATGTCCCACACTGGAACGAACAGTGGACAAAATTCATATATTATTTTATTTTATTCGTAATGCATTTAATTGTTATATTTCAGACCTTTAAATGATGTTTTTGCGCAACAAACTCAAATAACGATGTCAACTTTTTCTCGCTGACAATAATCGTTATGGTTTCGAAATATGTCTTATCATATTATATGTATATGTAGACTGTGGATTTTATATATTTCGGACAAAAGCGAATGAGAATGAAATACAAAATTGTAAAAACATTGGATGAATGAGAGAATATTGTTACATTATTAAATGTATTTAAAGAAGAAGTACTCTGTCCGGTATAAAGATTCCTAATTCAAGGATATAAGATAAGATACCTTAGAAACGTACATAATAAATGTTTATATTTATGATTTAATTAATTTGATTTAAATTACGATAAAGTACGTTCACGTTTTTCAACTCGATTTCAGGTGATTCAAACCGTATTATCGTAGACTGTAAAACTATGTCTCTTTATGTCTCCACCATGTCAAATCGCCGAAGCGGACTGATTTCTAGCTGTGTATAAAACTCAGAGGAATGGTCAATTGAAGCAACGGCGGCTTACCCAGGAAATTGCTGAGGTTCGGTCAGTCAATACTCTTAAAAGATTAACGTGTTTCTTTTCTAGGTAGTAGCGTGACATTAAAAGAAGAGGAACTATGTTGGCTGCCGAAGTAGTTGGCCGTTCGGCAACCTCGTAGTACCCACTCTTACTTCCTGATTTGTTCATCTAGTTGGTGGTTCTATCAGCAATCTTGGTCAGTTTGGTTAAATACCCGCGTGACCGGTCAGTTTTCCAGTCTTTATCTTCTTCCTATCCACCTACTCTATTCATTAAGGGAGTAAACTCCTTTTTCCCCCAGGATTGCACGGGGGCGGGATTCGCGTTCTCATTTCTCGATAATACAAAAATAGGGGTTTTCGCTACATCGAAGATAATCTATTTCTGTCCAAGTTAATAGAACAATTTTGCATTTTTTATTTATATTTTACATATTTCGATCACACTTTTACCGCTGGATCTAACAATAAACTAACAAGGTTTTGCTGGACATGGAGTTAGATAATGTTGTAGAACTGCACCATTTTATAATTTTATGTTAATGGAAAAAACAGTAAAATAAATAAAGCTAAAATGTCGGTTAATGTTCTCGGAAAAAATCTTTCTATTTACAGTATCTTTATGTGTAGCTGTTTGCTCCAACCTCAGTATTCCAGTAAGTATCGATGCGAAAGCATTGTGAAATTACATCAAACCAAAGCTGATCGGTCAGAGCTCTAAGTTAACGTAAATATATTTTCGCCTTGTAAATAATGCAATCAAATGTACACGTAACTACTTAGTAATGTACCTAGTCGCTTATGGAATGTTTTCTAGTTATTGTTACGAACTGTTCGCGCGCAACATACCGAAAATGCAAGTTTCCCAGCTTCGTTACTTATTTTAATAAGGTAAAAATAAACTGTCAAGTTTCCATTCTCTTTTGTAGTTTTCTTGTTTCCATTACTCTTTAAGATATACATATTTCGAAAAAATTCATTGCTGCTTTAAAACGAAATTGTGCTTGTTATCGTATCATTACAACTACTTAAAAGTTCTTTTGTCCGTCACTGTACCTCGTTCCGGCAGTCACTGAAAATTTCTTATCGTAGTCTGTAGAACGCTTAACGTGTGTACATCTTCTTAATTCTGCTCTCTCTCTCTCTCTCTCTCTCTCTCTCTCTCTCTCTCTTTCTCTCTATCCTTCCCCCCTCCGCGTCTGTTACCCCTTTCCACATTTCGCTGTTTTACCTCGTTTCACCACTTTCTTTATTATCGTTCCGATATTTCTCACATTCGTGATCCACTTTACCCGTTCATCCCCCAGATTTTTCTCACTTTGTCTATCTCTACGATTCCATTTCTCGCCCTCTTCTTTTTCCCCGTTGTATTCCCTTCCCAGCGGCAGTCAGGTTACTTCTCTCCGCTGCCTGTCGTCTGTCTGCACAGTTAAGTGCCCCGCTTTGATTTCCGTCGGCAAACACTGCAAATTCCTATTGACCCGTCTGCCGTCACGTTATCACGTTAAATTAGTCGAGAGTAACGAGTATCGACTCGGCGTGGTTCTATGTATATTCTTCCCCATTGGCCGATATGGGTCTGCCGAGGGTGAACTCCCGCAAATTGTACCACCAATTGTTCCGTAGTGCGATTCGATTATTCGAACGCGATATTATTTACGGCACATCAACAATTTCACTCGCTGCTATCAACATTCTTGTACTCTTCGTTCAACCCCTTGCCGTTCTGCGATGAGCCAGAACGCGATCAAGGTTTTTATTTATTCAGGTTTTATTTAATGTGGTAGTTTGCAAATTGTGTTTTCAAATAACAATTGAACAAAGTTTATGTAGAAACCCGATTTTTTATTAATTCTACGTATTTATAAATACATATAATAGTTGTTCAGAATAAGTTGGTCAAACAACAAATTACATACATATGTAAAGTAACGATATGAAATTTTACATATAATTTTCATACATTTATAATACTTGAGCATTCCGTTTTTACAGAATTCTATGTACGTTTACTACATGTAATCTCGCAATGTGTATTTAAAAATCATTTATTTATCATGATTATATTTTCACATTGATTCTAATTAAATGTAAACTATAATTATCGTCAGATTTCAATAATTCATCCATTTTATCAAAATTGCGTAACTGCGATTTTTATTGCTATAAAATCGATTTAGATTCTGATTTTGATATATAGCTATGCCAATTTATTTAATTTGAATTTAATCTTTACACTTAGGACTACTATTATGCAATCCAATAGCAAAATATGCGTGACACATATAAAAATGAACATTTTCAGTAAATATTCAGTAGTTGCAATTGACGTACTATTAAATCATGCAAAGTAAATTGATTTCCTAAGTAAGCTGTTTGTTAAGAAACAGTTTAAATCAAAATTCTTCTATATTTTATAGATACCGCATAATATTAAAACTCAATTACTGAAATTCGTTTCGATATCGTAATCTTATTACGTATTTATGTTCAGTATTAAGTATTAATATTCCAAACGATTCTCAGCTACTTCTGTAATTCTTTACTGAATTTTTAGGAATCACAAAGTATGATAATTTTAACTTAATAACTTATGAAATCATGGCTATTATATACAGATTTAATAGTCACTTGTTATTCCTCGCATTTGAAATATTGTAATTAACATTAACTTACTGGAAGTCTTTATGCGTGAAGTAGTAATTTTTCTATTCCTCTCGCAGATACAATTATAGGTACCATTCTTAATTTCTTTTTAAATTCGACACGAGAACTACAATTTATAATATTATTACGTAAATTCTAAAGTTTGTGCATGTAAAGGTTCTCTATAAATAAATGAAACTTGAAACAACATCATTGAAATATTACAAAGTGAAATTTTTCCCATAAAATGTAAAATGCCTGGATCTCAAACCGAGTAAGAAAGGTAAAGGAATGTTGCCCTTCATCAAAGAAAGAAACAAAGACTTTTTAACGAAAAATTGCGTTCTCATGTAATTCTAAGTGCGTTCTCTTTATTTCTTGAATTCAGAGAAGAACAGAGAAACTGCTGGGATTTATTTATAATTAAATGTTACATGTAAATCATTAAAATTAAATATTATGGCAGCTTTATACACTCATTAGAGGAACTTGTTTTACTAAATTGATGATTCGCGTTAAAAATTATTTAAAATTAAAGTTTATATATTATTGTTTAAAAATTTTATAGAAATTTCATTTTCTAAATATTATATTTATGCGGTTATGCATAGCAGTAATAATAATTCAAATCAAAATGTAGTTTATTTAAGGTATAACGAGTTATTTTGAATTTAGAGTTTTTTTTCAATTAAATTTTAATATCTAATGAAGATAAGATTTAAAAATAAATTTAATTAATTAGTAAAATTGAAATTAGTTTGATTTAGTGTTCGTTTCGTGTGTTCAGATTATTGAAATAGAAATATTTGATCTTGTGGCTCGCATTGTTAAAATAGAAATATTTATATAATGAAATTATGCCACATAATCACATAACAACCACGTAATCACTGACTCAACAATGTCGGTTAATTCCTGAAAGGGTTACTAGTTTTTAAAAGAAATGGAAAAAAATTGCTGGCTTGAATCCTGTACCGTGAATGCAAGATACATACATCGAATACGAAGCATATGTGGAAGTTTACAATGTAAGTAAACTTCGGGAAAAAGAAGTTCCGGAGGTGGCGTGGGTGGGGGATGAAATTTCTAAGATGCAAAATGGACCATCATAATGCGTATCGGCGAAGACTATAGTTATACCTATACGAATCTCAGAAAGTTAAGGAGAAGACGGAGCATAACGGTACTGCGTGACAGTGTCTCCTAAATATTCAAGCGGACCAGGTACCTAAAACTTGGCAGCTTTATCTCGGCATTACTCGAAAATTTATTCATATATAATGAACGGCTGAATAATGTAGGAGGTTAACCCCTTGTTCTGCCTCCACAAAGCCTACACGAGGAAACTGGGAGCTTGAATACTGCGAGGAGGAGATGGAAGAGTAAGAAGTAACAAACGCGGTACTAGATTATATTTAACAGGTTGGGTGGGGTCTTCGGATTGGGGGAGAAATATATTTTCCATGGAATTATGTAGGGATACAAGGGAATTAACTATACCATATTTGATTATTACCCTTTTAATCTGACTATGGGCCAAACATTTTCCAACCTAAATTGCAATCGATCAATTATACTACGATAAATCTCTAACCGATAGTCGTCTGTATTGGGAAATGGGTTTAGAAAATCACAGAACACTGTTCGGTTAGCGGATTCGTAGTGTAGAAAAGAAATAAGAAATTTGTAGGGGCGGAAGAGAAAATCAGTCGCCCCCTTGACTTTAAGGAAAAAGAAAAGCCCGAGCTGCATAGTTTACGGGCCAGGCCCTTGAGTTCGACGAATACCAGCCAGGCCCATGGGTCCGATGACATCTGCTCTATTATTCTATGCAAGAGAAACAACGGTCTTTCGCATGGACCACAAAATTCATTTTTGCACTGGCAGTTGCATTATCATTACTAATAATCCAACAGTCTGAATTCAACCGTAATCCAATCATTCTATTTTGCAATACAGGCTGTTCCACGAAGCGTGATCACCTCAAATGCTGTTAGCGATTCGAGATTTTTTCCTTTTTATTGTTTGCATATTGTTGGTAGAAACATTATGGATATCAATTCTTTGTACTTTATTCATTAATAGTACTTGCTAGCGATTCGTTGTGAACGGACTATTAAAGACACAATAGAGTAAAAGAGGGCGCCGAAATAAATCCGTTCCCGATACCCTTTGTAATTTGAGATGATCGGCTTGCTTCATCCGTATTGGGACCGGGAACAGTCTCTCTCTTATATGTGTCACCAGAAAGCGGTCGTAATCTGTGATGTGATCCGCTGGGTGAAGAAGGTGCCGAGAGGACCAGTTCAAGTGGATTGCGAAGGAAAAGGAATTACAGACGATGCTCGAGGGAACAGCACTATGTCAATTCACCGATAACTAATCGGTAACTAGCGGGACAACCGAAAAGAGGCTGGTTCTACGTAAAAAAGAAATAAGTCGTTAATGTAGTATGAATAAAACATTTTCATGCAAGCCTCTGTTTTTTGAGAAAATCGTCATTGAAAATTCATCAAAGGGCGGACCGTTTATTTTGGACCTTCGGGAAATTTGATAGCAAGATTTGATATAATATATTATAAATGTGTTCCTTTCTATCGATCGTATATTTGTTTATAAAAGATCAGAAGCAATTCTGCAATTTATCAAATTAAAAAACGGTTGATCAACTGATATCAATAGTCAACATAACAATTTTTTTAAAATAATTTACAGACGCAATTATATTAATTTTTCTAAAGATGATTTGAAGACAGATCGCAGCGTCGAAATTTGGATTTGATAAATTGCAGAATTTCTTCTAAGTAAACATTAATACACCTTTTATTATATTGTACATGTAAACAAAAATAACTGACTGAGACAGTCAACCGACTACTGCGGTAACAATCATATGTATAAAGTGCCTTCTTCTTAACAATGTAAACGAGAGTCACAAACAAAATTCAAATGTACCGTCAACTACATATTGACTATTTCGAGAAATACGTTCGTGTAATGTCGAATATATGTATGTATTCGACAAAAACTAGGAGAGGTTTAAGGAATGATACAATATACTCGAGTGATCGAACAGTATCTGAAGTGTGCACACCGAAAAAGAAGCATTTCGAACAATCTAGTATTTTGAAAAATATGCTTAGGCATTCAAGTGTAATTTTTTCGTAGTTTACCGATGAAAATTGCAAACTCTTACGAGTCTGAATATGTTGAGATGATGTATTCGTAGTAGTATAAAGTAATGTCGCAGGACTTCCAGCGATTCGTAGAACAAAGATCAGTAGAAAGACAATTGCACGAAAACAGCCGCAGTATATTTCAAAGACGGGCAAGGAACAAGTAATGGCGCTCATGGGAAGAAGAACAGTACGTGGCTTGCCGCGTACGATATAGTCGGAACATAATGGTTAGGGTAGTCATGACGGTGGGATTGGTGCGGGGTGGTGGTGGGGGGGGGGGGGGGTAGGAGACTCCACAGTGATCGGTGCAAAACTGCAAAGCTTCCTAATGGACGTCCATTGCTCTCGTCAGAGATATGTCTACTTATCAGCTTAAATGCGCACGCATTTAAAACAGGAGCAAAGTAATAACTGTCGTGGTCTCTAATTAATTTGATATGTGACGCGCGACTATTTCGACGTTATTCGTTGAGAAATTTATGCATAAAAAACATTCAGGATCAACGAACGCTAAACTGACGGAGCACCAAGAACAAAGGAATGCAAAGGGTTAAAGGAGAAACCTTGACTGCTACTTAATTTGAAGAATTTTGTCGACTAATACATATATAAATTATCATAATATATATATATTATTATTATTATATATATATATAATTATCATTATTATTATTATTATTATATTTCGAAGTTCAACTCCTATGGGGGTGAAAAGGGGTTGCAACGTTTGTATCGAGGAATATTTTGTTCGTGATTGGATATCCTTGAAACTTGGTCTTAATGCTCTTTGATGTAATTAGTCAAACAGCTATTTCGGAATTTTAGAAATTTTAACACCCCTAATTGGTCTTAATGCTCATTGATACAATCTGAATGGAGTGAATGGGGGGTTTGAAGATTTTATGGAGAAACAATATCAATTTTCGAGGACATTAAACTGGTATTACATAGCTCTCAAACTTTGTTGTAAATACACGTGGTACTTGGATTTGTTTCAACTAAAAAATAAGACAATTAAATGAATAAAGGAAGAACCGAAGAACCGAACACGTAATAAGAATCGAAATGTTGTATTTACATTTTTGTTTCTGCGATGTCGAGTTTGTGACTCGACAAAGAAGTGTAAAAAGGGTTAAAGGAGAAAGGAGAAACCGCGACGCGATGAACGTTATTCGTTGGGATCGAGAAGCAATCAGAAATAATGTCGCCTGGAATATCAGCAGCGACCGAATCGAAAACGGTTGATCGGGAATAGAAAGGGGAACGGCGAGGAGGTGTGGAGGGGTCGAAGAAGAGAGAAGAGAGAAGAGAGAAGAGAGAAGAGAGAAGAGAGAGGAGAGAAGAGTCTTGCTTGAAATCCCCGAGACGATGGGGGAAGAGAACGGTGGAAGAGTAAAAAGAGACAGAGAAAGGGAGAACACGACGAAGGCCGCGCACGGATGCTGCGTGCTTCTCCATTTTGTCTTAACGTGGTGTATGCGGTTGCTAGGCAACAGCCCTTACGCTCCATTCATTTATAATTCAGCAGCCAATGCGGGCCACGCGAGTCCGCACCCTCGCTCAGTCATTCGGCTCCGGTCTGCTCTGTGAAACGCTGAAACAGTGCGCCTCCGCGGTTATACAGCGCACGCACCTTCGCCTCGCTTCGCTTCGCTTCGCTTCGCTTCGTTCGCGTGCACGCATATTCCTTCTTCTTCTTCTACTCTACACATATAACTATACTTATACGTATACTCTCCCTCTCCCTGTCCCTCTCTCCCCTCTAACCCCTATTTCCTCTACCTTTTTCCTCCTTGCCGTTCCCGCTTATTTTACCCTTAACTTACTCTCGCACTCTAACCCTCGTCTGTATCGCCAACAGCGTTCACGATCCTGCTTTATGCACTTTTCCACGGTTTACAGCCTTGAACAATGCCGCCCTGCAACCTCTTCACCCCCCACCCACGCCCACACCCACACCCACACCCATCCTTCCCAGTATTTACCATTTTTCCATCTTCGTTTCGTTTCATTTATTTATGGCTGGAACTCCTTAATGTTTCTGATACCATGCAATGGGATCACATCTCGGAAGAAAAAGAATACATTTTCGTATTTAAATAAATAGGATTAGTTATTATTTACTATGTAAAATATTATATTTTCCCCTGTATTTTAGTCATTGTTTATTGCACATTCGCACTTAAACATGTAGATGAACTTTTCTTTTCTAGAGATATGTTTGGTAAGCTTTGTACGCACATGCTTCATTGATACATATCACATAAGTATGCAGATAATTTCAATGGTGCACAATACATATATGTATAAAATAGCGTGACGCGATCATTTTAATCTTTGAAACGTGTTATATTCATTCTCCTCATTAATCAATTGTGAAATATGTGGTATAACAAATTGTCCAAACCAATATCCGAATCAATTATATCGAAGTATGTCGGTCTAAGTTAAACTGTTCAATTATTCTAAATTAACAAATTGATAAACTCTATATGAACGATCATTGATTATGCAACGATCAAATCAAAATCTAATGGCGAAGCCGTTTATTACGAATAGAATTGGAATTGCTGGTTTTATTTTAGTTTTTCTTTTTCTTTTTTTGCCAAGTCTGATTAATTTAGTTATTTACAATTATTATTAAAATAACGAATAACTTCAACAGTTGGGTCAAGTTAAATCTAAAAGTAATTCATTTTGTAGCAAAACATAGTTTACCTATGAATAATAAATTTCATATGCATATGTATAATGTCATGGATACTGACAACGATTTTAATCGGATTGCGCGGAACATTAATCATCTTATACCTGAAACATGGTTACTTCGAAAGAGTAAATCGCACATAAATTAACATGTACATAAATTAACTGTGAATAAATTGTCTTTCGAAGTAGTATCGGTCTTTAGGATAACTGTGATATACTACGAGATTAAAATATTTCATTTTATTACGCTGATTATCAAAAATACTTTATCCGATCTCTCAATTCCTATTTCTTATTATACAAAGTGTCCCGAAATTCCCTCAGCATCCTCCCATTTCCGGATGAAGAGCGAATTTCGGGACACCCTGTATTTGTTATTCCTGTGTGTCCGATTTGTAATGGTGAATCAAGGACTGCAGTTGGACCGTGAACAGTAATTCTTTGCCCCCGTAATTTCTAATAAGAAGGATTACACGTTGCATCAGGATGTATAATGTTATCTGTTGACCCAATCTCTCACTTTATCATGTAATTTCCGTGATTAATGGCAGCTGGAATCTGAGAGACCGTGTACCTAGACCGTGAAAACGGTAACAGTCTCCCTAGCAACTTCTAACATGAAGGATAACGCTTTACGTTAACTCGTATAATATTCGGTAACAAGTCTGTTTTGGGTCTATAACTTAAAAACCGGAATTTTTTTTCTTAGGAAATTTGAGCGTTTATTAAAGAAAATCTTGTATAATTCTATTTTTCAAAGTATTGTCCATCGAAAGTTACAACTGTGTTTTCGCAAGAGCATGTTCGCCGTACAATTCCACGAGCAAACGATGACTTTCGGCTGCAGTTTTCTTTGCAGGAAACTGCTCGGCAAAACTTCCCGAAAATGCTGTTTCTTTCGGCATTTTTCAAATGTTTTCCATGATTGAAAAAATACAATAATGCACACAAGCAAGTCAAACACTGTTGACTGATTTCGCAGATTGTGAATAGAGCTTGAAAATTACGTGTATGCGAATAATTTGCTACAGCGCGTACACAAGTGTTGGCATCTAGTGCGAAATTCCGGTTTTTAAGTTTTTAAGTAGACCCAATAATTTGTTGACTCAACCACTCGCTTTATCGTGAATTTTCCGGCATTAACGACCGAAAGAAGAGCCACGGTACATGTATACCGATATGTATAACTCTATCGAGAATTGTACCGTTCCTAGCCGTGAATCTAGGACTATACATAGTATATCGGACTGTGAAGCGTAACTCTCTGCCCTAGCAACAACGACTTGCGATGCAAAGGGTGGCCATGGGAAGTTCGATAACGTAGGCGTACCGGCAAGGCCAGCCAGGCTGATGCATGCGTCGAAAAAGACTTTAATCCGAGCGTCAACAGAGGTATTACCGCGCATCGGTGGCCCGACTCTTCTCATCCCTTCATATTCCCACCTCAACTCCCTTTAACCCCGACCATTGGCTACGGTATGGAACCTAGCGAGCGAAGCGAGGACTTGCCGTCCCCAACTCACTCGCCTCATGCCGTATTCATGGTTCATTATCATAGCGAATCATGGCCCATCAGCTTTTGATTGTCCGCCGGTGTTGTTAGTCCTAACTAATGCGACTGCAGTGACCACGATACCTAGGACATCCGGAATGTTGTATTAGAGGATAAGCAGCATCTCTCCCTCGCGATTATCCTGTCCTTCCTACTACTATCTTCATCCTTCCCTTTTAAACGAATCTCCTTACTGTTTTTTCTTTCTCTTTCTCTTTTTCTTTTTGAAATTATAGTTTACGTTGCATGTGGTCGACAGGATGGAAATTTAACAACGCTTTCACTCCAAGACTCAATATTCTTCGGACGATATACAGTGCTCTTCGCTTGATTAGTTCCCTCTTTTCAAAAATTGTCTCGAAGAGAATTGCACATTGCATGGACTTCCATACTCTACTTATAATATATTGCATAAAATGCAAACATTTAAATACATAAATATGTATAGCAAAAAATGATCTTTTCATAAACGGAATGCAATAGCTTGGCCTATTTGCAGAGTTCCTTTCAAGAAGACACATAAATGTAAACTCGAATACACGTTTCAAACACAAAAGCAAACAAAGCAGGTTCTATTAAATAACGAAAGCATGATTACATCGTACATTCTTTTGGTTTTCCTGAAATACGGATCACATGGGTTTGGTCGCAGGATCTCCATTAATACGTAAAATATTTCTTTAGCATCGCGTTCAATAAAACGATATCGTTATAAAATGGGACAGGAGATTTCCTTTATATCTACGCATCACGCTGATATCTAATACATTATTCCGCTAATTCTGATTTTCCGTATTCTCTATGTTCCAAAAATGTCTTGTTTCCTTGAAAGGGATGATTCCCGAGGTCATTTCACGTAAATTACTATAAATAATTGTTAATTAGAATAATACTAAAAATATTCTCCATTGCAATTAATACACTTTCCATAGATAGTCGATCGATAAGTGTTTTTACAATTACATAGAAAATCATAGAAAATAAAATACTGCTCGAAATATAGAATGTTAAAAATCAAGAAAGGACACTTATTCGTTAAAGATTTATAACTGAATAACTATTGGCTTTTCACTACATATGCCGATTGATTGACTTTCTGCGTCTCAGAAACGAAGTTGAAACTGGAGATATGAAAAATCGCATCATTAGAGCAGGGATGTTGAATCTTTCGCAAACTTTGGAACCCTTCTAGACTATAATAATCTTTAAGGAACCGTAAATCTAGGTAACAATTTAGGACAGTATTTTCAAATTTTGATTATCTACTCAATTCTTACATATTGTACATATAGCACATGTCACATATTACATACTCCGAAGTGGTACTTGCACTTGTCGATCGTGTACGAAACTGTATTACTTCTACTGGAGTTCAGAATTCAATTCTCTCTTCGATCAGAAAACTAAAATTCTAACCCTTTAGAATGTAGAAATTAAAGATATCTTTACCATGTCGGAGTAATTATTGTATGTTAAAGACTAGTTTTGAAAGCGCGCAACCATTGTTTCGCACGTGATAATGGTTTACACGTAATTTAGGTGGCACGTTTAGCTGAATCAGCTTGTGTAAAGAGCGCCGAATTCTCTCGCGCAGTTATAAGTCCGAGTGCTCGCATGCCTCGTAAATAAAGTAATTTTCGGAAAATGTTGTAAACGAAGGAAAATGTCGATCGTACGTCGCATGTGACGTACCGTGTGAAGTCGCCTGGTTAGACGGTCTAACTAAGTTGGCACCTCGGACGGACGGCAAACGACCTTTTCCTCTCTGTCTCCCATCACTGCACCTTGACTCCTGCTCGACCACGGTTTCGCATTAATTATTCACGTTGAACCCAATTTGCGTGCAAGGAGTGTTCTAGGAAACTGAGACCACGGCTACCATTTCGAATTCACCGAATTCCAAAGAGGAGGAACTTCCCGAAAGCCTTTTTCGAAATCACCTGCCATTTATTACCGGGGACTGACAAAGGATATTGGAAAATTCTTCGTTAAATATTAATTCGTGCTTTTCCGGATAACTCGGCCGTGTGAGAAACAAATTTTCGACCGTTACCATTCCGTCGACATCATTATTTTCGCTCGGTTCATACTTTTACGTTTCTAACAAGTATTTCAGCGCTGCAGTTAACGATGTCAAGCATATGAATGAACAAATGAATATGCGTACAGAGGAGTGAGCAGAATATAGTTTACACCGACGAAATTGCAGTTAATAAAGAAGAATGTTTTTGTAGACACGTTTTAATTTTTTAAATGTTTTTTCCACACTAGCCACGGTCCCCGCTACTTTGCCAAACGTTCACATGTTTTACTTCTCTGTATATTTTATAATAAGCTCAACGGAAACAATTGCGAATTCTATCTTATTACGATACAGAGGGGAAGAGGAAACTCATTTTCTGTTTAGAAATAAATCGCACAAACGACCTGTGATTTTTTATAACCAATCGGAAGCATCGGTTTATGAATTGATATGCAAAAAAGATTTTCCAGAAATAACAATTTACAAGGTTACATGCAAAAATAAAAAAAGCATTTTTTTAAACTCTTTATTCTGGGCCCTTAATGAAAATTTATTTGAAATATATGTTTTGTCGATCTATGTTAGTTATACACATGTTGAAAATTTCATCGGAATCGATTAACGTACACACGAGCTACGAGCGGTTAAAAATGGTAAAAATCGTAATTTTACACAACTTTGGATCAGTTTCAGCTTAATAAAGTCCAACGTTTTTTTTTTAATTGATTAGAAAACATCAGGTCGTTTGGTGGAATTGTAAAAAAGTTATGCTATTTTTAAAGGTGTAAACACGAACACTTTGTACGTATCAGCAATACGTCTGAAAGATTATCGAAATTATAATTTCATGTTTTAGCCAAATCTCGTGAATATACAACCGATGTTGCACATTGCGAATGATAGATAATGGTAGTAACATTTCCCACCACCTCAAATGATATCCAGCTGCAATTTTAGTCTGATTTCTGATGCGAGAGGGTTCGAGAGTTGGGATTTTCCTCGCTCATCCCACTCGAGTCTGCACTCGAAGAACATCCCTAATGGGAACCGGCAATGGGTTGGGATGGGTTGACAATCCTCTAATTACTTTAAAGTAGTTCTCAATTCTCCGAACGCTGTCACAGTTATCGAGGGTTGCAAGCCAGAAATTTTAGTATCTTACAAAGAACAGGAATTGATTCACGAGTGTCAATCCAGAACTTGAAATTACATCAATTTTTTCATTTCTGATATAATCCAGTTTCTATGGTTTTTACTAAACCTTTGAAAAATAATGATTAAAATGTATAGGTTTTTTGTCCAATATATATATATATATATGTTTTACCTTATTGTCGTGTCTCGTCAATCCTTATTTAATCGATAGACTGCGGACCCCTCTATGTAATTGTAAATTTTATACATATAAAACACGCGCGACACAAAATTTAGTGGGATTTTTATTTATTTCAAATCTAAAAAGGCTACTACCACGGGAAATAAGATTCTATTTGAGATGCGAGTTTCTGAAAATTCGTATAGAAAAATTGCAAATTGCAAATAAACACGAAAAAGTTATCGTGTTTTTAAGAGTGTCCGAATGTTGGTGCGAGTCACTGTAGGTGTGCTGGAAATCAATAGAATAAATCGAATTTTCTGTTTTCCTGGTTATCGAGAAAATATCTTCTATTTGCTTCCCGAGGCGCGGGTATCGCATAAATTTATGCTTAACGGGAGCATAAAGGTCTGACAAGGAATGAGTTCCGAGACCTTGACTTAAATGGAGGCGAGCGTACGGGTAGTTGCTGCTACTCGTTGATTATTTATTCAAAGGGTATTACGGGCTCCACTAATTATAATTTATATCGTGGCAGTAACAACATCACATCGACCATACAGCTTCAGAGGTGGCAGCATATACGTGAAAGTGCTAGGAAAACTTCAGCGACACCATACGCTGTAACTACGCTACTGTTTATAAATATCTTCCACCGTACAAATGCATTTAGTCAACAGTCAGATATTTTTCGAAACGAACAACACGCTATCCGTTTTTAAAACTAACCCATATTTTTCCATTTTTACTAGCATCAAACCACATTCTTCGTAAACACATGTGAAACTTCAAATTTCAATTATATACATATGTTTTGGAAACCTATTAAATATTTATACTAACGGACAATAAGATTATAGAGTTTCATTCAATTTATTTTACACGAAATATATAATTTTTCATTATCGCCCCCTTTTCTGCTTCCAAAGAAAAGACACTTGGCCATCCCTAACAGTTTAAGTGAATATTTCAATATTCGCAAGATCCAATATTCCAAGTTTTACAATTTCTAAAATTCACTAAAATTTTCCATACTCTGTAATTTTGTATGCATAACAACTGCTAAACGGTCAAGGATTTTGGCCCCCTCCCCCAAAAAAAGTTTGAAGAAACGTAATCAAACTGAATCACTTTTTTTTTAGCAAACATGTTTGTCTGTTAATTATTAATTTGCTAAACAAGCTAAACGTTTTCTGATCCAAGGGCGGGGTTCCCAGAAGCATCCAGGGGCCCTAAGCGGCCGCTTAGTCCGCCACTGCCATATAGTTTTAAGATAGCCACTAAGGGAAGATTCCGAGCTGACCTTATACATAACGCAACACTGAAAATTAGAACTCGAAAATCGCTCGAACCGAACGCAACGCATCTTCAGATCTTGTTCTTAGTTGTACTTTGTTAAATTCGAAAAATATATAAACGTATTAACTTCCAAGAGTCGTATCGTTATGACGCATCACCCTTATGATAAGACTCCGTTCTCCAAATTAACTTTATCTTCGTCTATTGGCCAAAGCTGATTCAAATGTTTGGCTGGACTAGGAATAGCAAAGTTACGTGTCCAGTGACACATTAAGTAATGTTGCGAATAATCTGTTAGCGTGGCCTATCCAATAAAGTTCAAGTTATCGAGAAAAGGAAAAGGTATTATTTCTCGCGAGGATCCCAGGTTTCCTGCTTCACGGCATAACAGTATTTCTTTGGAATAGTCGTTGTCACTTGTGCAACATCGTCAAAGCCCCGAAAAAATATCATCGGGAAGAGCAAGCGAAGCGGGATTTACGATCCCGCGAAGTTCGGTATAGGAATTTGCGGTACTCGGACGCTTCAAATGTTAATAAGCGTGTTAAGGTCGACGTGCTGTTTTTTAAAGAGACGAGACACAGTGAAACAGGTTTCTTGTTAATTCAACGAAAAAGTCTGGTAAACTAATCGATTTTTATGAAAATCCATGTGTAATGAGTTTTAGCAATGGTGGGACGCTACACGCAGCCGAATGCTGGCCAATGCTGACCAATACGGGCCAATACGGGCCACAGAGAAATCGGAGTGTTACCTAAAAAAATTCTTGTTAGACGTAGCTGATATAGAAGGCATGTACATACGTAGGTACACGTATGTGGTCAATGGCAGGCTGACTGTGTATGCAGGACTGCGGTGGCAGGTGACGGCGTGTTGTGAGCTGCATAATGAATAATGCCAAAGCCGAACCACAAGCCGTTCCTGTCCTTCCACTTGGCTGACTGAATGACAGCCAGTCTAGGAAAAACCGCTGATTGGCTGTACATACATGTTCCTGGCTCTCGTGCCTGTCACATTCTCTGTGTCTACCTATGCGGGGCTCGATCGAAATCAACCTGTACGCCGGGGCTGATTTTCGTGTTTCCAGGAGAACCTGAATTTGTTGAATTCCCAATATCCTTTAAAATATTCTCTGTCATTCCACTAAACTTGGAGCCGTGCTTTGGAAGTCGCTTAAACTGATCCACTTCGATAAGTTCTCTGGTCTATGCGAGTCTCGAACGCTTGCAATTTTATTAGGCTCAACTCTACTATTGCTGGCACACTACACTAGTTATTGCCACTTTTCATTTAGACGACAAATATTAACCCTCGTTCGTCCCTCGTGTCAATTTCACACAGTTTACCGTTGTTTTTTTTTTCTTTCTTTTAATATACCGTATTTCTAAGTAAATTTCTCCGAAACTTGCTGACTTTCATTTTAGATACGTAGTTCTACACGACTTTTCATCAGTTTCTACTTAAAATCCACAGAATCGTGCATCTTTCGATGCGTGTCGTTTTTCCCTGCGCCAATCGATTTCGATGAAATTTTCATCAGTCTACGCGTGTACAACTAACACAGATCTACACACACAAAACATATATTTTAAATTTTCATTTAGAGGCCAAATAAAAAAGTTTCAAAAATCCCTTTTTTTATTTTTGAATGTAATCTTGTAAATTGAAATTTTTGGAAAATTTTTTTAGCATATCATTTCGTAAACCAATGCTTCTAATCGATTATACAAAAACAGATCGTACACAGAAAATTTCTTATTACTGAGGGTAATGTTAAATTAATATGAAAAATTTTATATTATCGAGGATTATATTTAAAAGTTATTTATTAAAGAAGTGGTTTGTGTAGGGTTGCGCAGCGGTGCGATGGTAGGTTAATGTTATCGAGCACAGACGAATGCTCGTTTGCGTTTGAATTTTTTCGGAACGAAGGCCGAACGAGCGTTCGTTCGTTTGGACTAAACGTACCATTAGAGACTTGATATCTATTGATATAGCATTATAATCTGTTCGTAAAGCAGCAACATTCAGGGCTGGTGAAGCAATTAGTGGAAATAATGGGCACGATACCGTAATCGTTTCATTGATTAGCGATTCGCTTTTGACTTGTTTCCTCTCACTGTCCTTCTTCCAAGCCTATCAATGTCCGCTGATTCCGTGATATTAGGCGGGGATAACAATGTGAGTGTAAAGAGATCGACAAAGCGTAATTATATACAGGGAATAGTGAATTTCAAATGATTCGAATGCCGAGAATGTAATTTCGTGCCAATTTTGCCGTTCGGATCAGTCTAACTCGAAATGGATATTTAATCTCTGGCTCCATTTTTAGAGAGACGGAATGTTTCATTTAAAAGGTGAGAAATAGTGGTATATCCATTTTTATTTACATAGTCTGAGATTAGCTGTTAATGAATTCATAATTAATCAAATTCTGTACCACAGGCATGTTACGAAATATTCTGACATCGGAATGATTTTGATTTTCTTAGTTCTATACTTATGTAATCATGAAAATATAATAGTACAACATTAAAATTACATATCAAATACAAGAGTATAATACTGCTGTAATTAGAAATCTGATATTTTACTAAAAATATACGTATAGATACAAAGTGATGATAAATATGTACAGTTAAGGTTAACCAAACTTATTTGTTAAAGTAATCTTTAATTCCTACCTTTTTGAATCATCGAAGATTTCTCTTTTCGAGATCTCTTATTCACTGTGGTTTGGATATTATAAAAAAAAATCAATTTTTACTAACTGAACGATAAAATGTTTAAATACAAGAAAGTAAATACTGCCCATATTTCAAATAATAAAAATAAAATAATCATCGTAGTTGCAATTCACACCGCATCATTACGGACATCCCTAGTGATTTTTGTGCCGCAATAATGAGCTCCTCTCCTTCACTTTAATCTACGTTATACTGAGAGCTTAATTTGTCTTATTAAAAAAGCAGGAGAAGTTTCTTTTTATATTTTCATTGTATCGAAGTAGGCATCTAAATAATACAATAATAAAACATTTTCTCATGTAATTTAAAGCAATACGAAGAATGGACAATCGTATAAACAAGAGTCCTTTGACGATCAACATAGAAACAAATCGTCTTATCTTTACCTTTGATGAAGACTGTTTTTTCAAATCCTGAGATTCTAAAAATATGAGACAAACCGATTGAATTGTAGATTTGCCCGTTCAATGCAAACTATCTATTTCTACGTATTTTAATCTGATTGAGAAACGGAGCGGTAAGCAGTAAAACGGACACCTGTAGTAATAGGCACATTTTACCTTAGGTATAGAGACTGGCGACGAGTACTTTGGCTAGTGACCGTGCATGTTTTGCGTCGGTTCGTTTCGCTATGCGAAATTATGAGGGAAAGCTTGTTGCGATCGGGTCGGTGCGGTGTGGGCACACCCGCTTAAATACAGATGATCGTGATACATAGAAAGAAGCGCAAACGAGCGCAAATGAGAGCAAACGAGCGTTTGAGCGGCATAGAATACACAGTCAGAATTGTCATTAAGCCCCCGAAGATGGTCCTCCATTGGGACCCGTGAGATCTCCCCGGTTGTGCCTACGCACTAGTACGCGCATTCACATCCGACAGGATCTAGTCACACAAACATCACGCACACGGGGATCCTCCGATTCCCTTGATTCTTACTTCGACCCCGACAGATCTGATATCATCCACCACCATCCCCAGGGCTTTCACTCATCTGCCGACAAAAGAGCATCTGCGCAATCCGATCTGTAATGCTGCTGCAACCTGTTCACAAGTAGGTTGCCCTATGCACAGCATGAATTCATTATCAGTCTAGTATAAACATATTGCCACTATAATCGGGACAGGGAGGCGCTGTCAGTGACGGAAGCTACGCTACCCATCCGTGTTCTGTTCCTACCTATTATCCATTCTCTCCCCGGACCAAATATCTATTCCACGGCTTACGATTCTTTCATATGTCGATCAGCTTATGGAAACTTGTGATTTAGTCAATACGACAAGTGAGAACCGTTACCTTCAATTCTATTAACCCCTTGCACTACCTTTGCACTAATTATTTTTCAACTTTCCTACTAATAAATTCTACGGAATTCTTGTTGGCAAAAAACTTGAAAAATAATTCCTAGTGCAAAGGGCTAATAGAATTAACGAACCAGAGGTGGGCTTTATTTGGCGAAACAAATATTTCAAATACTATTTCATATTTTCGATTTTATTTTCCTTAAATACACATGTCACACTCACGCCGTGATAAAAGATAGTTAAAATACAAAGATAAACAATTATTTTTTTATTGAAATTGCCGAGTAGGCTGCGGATCTTTATGTATTTATAGCAAAATTGAGTATTGGAAATTCAAAATTGTTGAAACATTTTTTAAATTGAAGTTGTCAATATATAATTTCTCCTCTATTAAAATCATTACGGGGAAAAATAATATTAGTTTCTATTTCTTGCAATCCATGCAGACAATTTTTATTACGAGACTTCAGTACTGCATCAATGCCAATGGCCATCGGAACACGTAAGTAAACTGTAAATATCTTAAGATCAGGTGAGTCGAATCATACATTATAATAGGTTATTGAATTTGTCATTTTATTCTCTGTAAGAAGATGAACAAAAATATATATGATTCCATTAAAAAAAATAACGATGACTTTGAAATCTTGTAGGAAAAATGACCTTGAGAAAAAAATTTTACCACCATCAAATTCGCCCCTTGAACCAATACAACTTATTCTGTGGAGATTTTTTGTACGACTAATAATAACCGAGATATTTAAGTGTTCCCTTTCAAATATCCCACCAGGTATATATATTTATATTTATATATTATATTTTTCGTTACTATTTCTTGTTGCACCATTCATATTGTAAAATCGGATAACAAGAAATTTTGCGAAATTATGCGGGGTGACTAAGGTACTCCATTTTAGCAAAACGTTTACTTCACTGATGCTATCGTCGCGCATGCGCGACAAAACCGTACAACATACAACCACCGACGAGATACTGTTAAAGACTGCCAGCGCCCGTGTTATTTCGCGGCAGGGTAAGTGGGCGCAATGGGCGGGGTGGTAACGGTGGAAATTACAGTGATCTGAAATACCACATCGCTAAAAGTTCCACCACCGACGAGAATAGTACCAAAATAGTGGCAAAACATCGTCTGAAATATGGCGGAGAATGTAACATTTAATAATAATCTCCTCAGTGGTCTTTTGCACCAACGAAATGCCGTCGGAGGTATTCTGTTTTTTTGGCTGAAGCTGGCTGAAGCCAGAATATATCCTAGAGGGCGTAAGAGAATACCGAAATTTTCGCGGGACACCTAGTCCATAGCTGCCAGATGTGGCGCTTTTTTTCGCGCATGCGCGACGATTTTAGCCTCCGAAGGCCTCAGTCGAGTACGAAGATCGGGTATCTTGGCCGCCCCGCTAATTTCGCAAAAGGGTATAGCCGAATAGTCACCCACTACTTTCCTCCCAATAGTGCCTCACAAACTTCGGACGTAGAGACGTCCCTGACAAAACTCGCGCATGCGCGAAAAAAAGCGCCACATCTGGCAGCTATGACCTAGTCCCGTAAGGCTGGCAGTTGCTGCCAGTCTATAGCAGTCTTTAACAGTATCTCGTTGGTGGTGCAACATCCCAGCTGAAAATATAGCAGTCTTTGAAATATTCTCTGAACCTTAAACTCATGGATAGGTTCTTAAGTATCGATTGGTAAGTACAAAACGAACGTAACCTATCCAGTTAATACAAAATTTCAAATTTGATAATTGAATGAACCCGGTATGGGGTTCATTGTACGTTAATTTATTTCCCTTTTATAATCATATTTCTTATTTAAAATAAAATTATGTGTGATCGTATTAGATATAATTTAATTTGATTTATAAATTACTCAAATATTAATTATGTTTTATTTATTAGGCATCAGCCGCTGGAAGATATATTAGACAACACTTTCATTGAGGAAGAAAGATTAGAAAGAGAGAGCGTTATGTGTAGAATGGTAACTGGAAATTTCACTAATCCGTTTAAAGATATTGACGAGGATTATAAAGAAGTAAAGATTAACTTAATGGGAGGAGGACAAATGGAATTAGATGAAATAGATAAAAGTGATGGTGCTGGTACCGTTAAGAAGAAAAAGGAAAATAATGTCCAAGTCAAACAGAAGAACAAAAGTACAAAATATGTGCCTGGAATTGTTAAACAAATGTTCAAGTTTCCTAAAAAGTCTAGATTAAATGTACAACAACAAGCATCATGTTTAAAAGTCTTAATAAGATTTTCAGAGTCGCATAAACCAAATTTAAATCAATTCGAAAAGGAAGAACTACAGAAGTATTTGGTAAAGACTTAAAAATTATTAAATCTTCAACTGGTCAGATGATGTGTCTCAGACATCCTCTAAATCTTTTTAAATAATGAAAAAAAATTAATATTTTATCTATAGTAAATCAAACTTTGGTAACAGTATTATTTTCCTAAACATACTAGATTGGTCTGAACATTTTGTTCGAATGTCAAAGATAGATATGTCGAAGATAGATATGTCACTATCTGAACAAAGATATTAAGGTATAGTGTCAACCATCTGATCAATTAAAGGTTCATTGCCTTTGATGATATACATGTATTTTCTAAATATTTTTATAATTGTACTATTAACATATGTTTTATCGTTTCGTTTCGTAGGCGTTACAAACAGACATTAAAGAAGAACAATCTGAATTTTTAGAATATGCAAAAAGTAAATGGGAAGAAAGATTACCTTTGCTGTCTGTGAAGAATGAAGATTACGTAAACGACTGTTGGAAATTGAAATTACAAAATATTCGTAACCTTCCAAGGTATTATGGTGAAGTTACAAATATTCCATTTGTGAGAGACAAAAATATCGAAGTAAAATTTGATTCTGTTTGCTTGCAAGTGGTTAGTATTGCATTTCTAAACGTTGAAATACATGTGGAGGGTGGAACAGTTAAGTGGGAGCACTTCGACATCTATTTGAGGCCATACTCAAAGATTTCTCAAAATTCTTATTTTAAATCTTATTTTTCAAAATTATATCACTAAAAACTTAACAAATGCTTTAAATGATTATACCGACTTGCCTCTTCTGTTTTGGTTAGGCCAGTTTGCTTACTCATTAAAACTAATAAAAATTTCTTATTATGTAGGGTGAATTGCCAGAAATTACGTTGCCAAGTTTGACCAGCCCTTATTATCTGAACGTAAAATATCGAGATATAAAAAGACGGTTTCCTCATAAAGTTAATATTTGCAAAAATCCATTAATGCCTTACAAATTACCAGTAAGTGAAGATGCAAATTGTCAAAAATTGGCTGAAAATAATAATGCAGATATAGTAATTTCATCCAGTGGTCTTAATTGTTTAGTAAATAACATTGGGCCGAATTACTCGAATTCCTGGATTTTGCCAGTAGTTATAAAAAGGCATAATGATAAAAATGTTATCTATATAGATAAAGCCGGACCACCGACAGCAAATACTATACCTGGAAAAAATAATTGGATGTATAAATACATTCTTAAGTATTTCAGTATTAATATACAAGATTCTACTCCGCACAGGTAAGATAGTAAATTATATATAAATTACAATAACTTCCCTATAAAATCAGGAAGTTAATTAAAAATAATATACTTACTATATAAATATACTGTTTATTTCATAATGCTATAATAATAATTTTAAATATTCTCTAGTGATAAAAATAATGATAGCGATAACATGTTTGACGATGTTACTTCTGAAGACGTTTTAAAGCTGGAAGAAGAATACGATAATGTCGTATCTCATGCTAGCGATCACTCACAATTCAATCAAGAAGAAGATTCAAAAACAGACATAAATACTCCTTTAAATGTAGACAACAAAAGTGAGCTACCTCTGAAGGATAATACAGACTCTGTTATTTCTAACGTTGCTACAAGCACCAAAGGTAGGACCACTCTTGCCAGATATATTTGTATTGATTATAACAATTTCACCATTAAGCATTTGTAAAATCTTTCCAATGTACAAAACAAATGTTGAATTGGAAATGTAAACAATAATAACTTGCAGAATAGAAAATAATGCATTTTATGAATTAGGTAAAGAAACTAATTCTGAGGCTAATGCATCGTATAAACTGTTTACGATTGGACCACAATCTTCAGAGAAAAATGAATTAATGAAAAACGTTATTCACAAGTACAAAATGCTGGTTCGAACAAAAACCGATGGATTTCAGGTTTGTATGTTTAGTACAATCGTTTGTAGGTACTTCATTTATGGCTTGTAATAATTTTTAAAAAATGCTAGAATATAAAATTCGAGAGAATTTAATAAGATTTTTATTTGTTCTGGAGCTACAAAGGCTGTTTCAATTAAAAGTAGTATTTCATTTCATGATACTTTCTTAAAATTTGTCAATAAATATTGAAAATTACATAGATATCAGCAGTCTAATAGGTTATAGTAAGTGTAAAAAGTATTTGTATGCCCTTTAAAAAATAATAAATCATTTATAATTGTACCAAACGACCTGATTTTTTTAATCAATTAGACACATTGATC
The DNA here is from genome assembly GCA_028455595.1 of Lasioglossum vierecki. Classification (NCBI taxonomy): domain Eukaryota; kingdom Metazoa; phylum Arthropoda; class Insecta; order Hymenoptera; family Halictidae; genus Lasioglossum; species Lasioglossum vierecki. The sequence continues at coordinate 131,054 of CM052336.1, forward strand.
GATGAAATTTTCAGCATGTGTGTAACTACCATTGAGATCTATAAAACAAGTATTTTAAATTTTCATTAAGGGCTCAACGAAAGTTTTAAGAAATGCTTTTTTTTTATTTTTACATCTAACCTTGTTGATTACAATTCTTGGAAAATCTTTTTCTCATATCATTTCATAAACCATTCTAATTAATTATAAAAACTCAGGTCGTTCGGTACAATTATAAAAAAGTTATTCGGTTTTAAAGGACATTCAAATACTTTCGTGGCTCACTGTATATTAATAATAAGTATACATTATAATAACACGCAGACATAGTTTATTATGGTTATAGAATTTACCAGATGACGAAGAGAAATTATTACTATTAGCACCAAAATTGGAGTATCAACACGATATTGGTGCTGAATCTGTAACATTAGAAGAGGCATTGAAACAATGGATATCTCTTATATTTAGACCCAACACGTTTCTTGCAAGAGGTAAACAATTCAAATTATATCTGTACCCAATATACTCGTTATAAGTTGCAGTCTATTCTATTTTAATTATTTATCAACATATTAGAGGTATTATACGCGAAATCGGATACCTTTCGGACTGAAATCATTTTTATTTGATATAGTAGGACCTTGATTAACTGGATATCGATTGTTCGTAGTCTGAGATCAACCGAGGCCCCAGTTATCTGGGATTTCGGGGTTACCCAGGTGCTCCAATTACAATGGATAATTAATATATTAATGGCAATTTATATGTTTCTTGATTTATAGATTTCAATTAAACGAATGATATGTTTCTTTTGTTTTAGTTCGAATATCCGCGAGTACATCAGAAGTATTACAATTAGAACAACGTACGGCAATGTCTATAAACAATGAAATCAAACGTCTATATAACGTAAAAGCTGACGATTCTTTGGTAATTTTACATAATGTTATTGAGTCACTTTCCAGTTTATCTCCAGGACGTTATATTATAAGACACACTGTGAGACATGGAGCATTCGCGGGTGTTTATAAAGAAGTCGACAGTCCTGGGTAAATATATGTAATATGTTTTTAACGAAATATTACTATCAAAGTCATGTTCCAGTGATTATATTCTATTCACAGGAAGAACATTATTGATTTACAAGCAATTTATACCGAACAGTACTTTACAGTACCCAATCCTCCTTGGATTCCAATCGATACGATAGTACCGAATCCTATGTTGAAATTTTTCGAAAGAATGCCAGCTATGTTTTATCCGACAAATAAAATATTTCCTCGAAATAAAAAGCTATCTAAGATAAACAATACTGTTGCAGGTATATAAGACAATATTATATAAGGTATATAAGGTATATATCGCGACTTTGGAAGAAAACCGGTATAACTCACAAAATTGCGATTGTTCACTTATATCATAATCAAAATGAAAAAATGGTATATTTTTATGTGGAAGAGTGTCACAAATGTGATTCACTGAAATTGAAGTTTTGTTTTTTTTTCTTTTTTAAGAAAAGTGTAACATGTCTAAACCCTTGAAGTTAATATTTCGGTTAGAAGAGCAAGAAACTATACAAAAGTTACGTCTACGTATGTATGTACTTTCACTAAAGTAGAAGATATTGCTGATGTGATTTTATGGAGACAAGCGATAATCAGTTGAACTTGGTTAAATCTTTAAACGGGATTTTCTCCAAACTAGTGATTTTCGAGTTGTGCCGGCTGGTTTTCTTCCAAAGTAGCGATATGTATGAAATATATAAGGCAATATTGATACGTTGACATTTATGTCTTTTTAATGATCATCTTTTAGTTCTCACTATATTTCTTATTGTAGGAAACGTACGAAGAAGTTTACGGACTAGAAAAAAGAAGAAATTCGATGATTAATTTAAATGCAAACTGTTATCACTTTAAATAGTATAGTATTAAACCTTTGATTTTATCGATTATAAAACAAGATAATTTGAGTTTATATTGAAAAAACCAATATATCTGATTTCGAAATAATTATAAAATATTTTTGATTTTTAAAGTTGCCGATTGTCAACTGGAACTTAGCACACATATAGATTATCGGAGAATATTTTTTATATCTGCTCGTTTTCACGTTTAGAAGGCGAACGAAATTCATAAACGGTATTAATACGGCTCAAATAGTCTTTTTTTATGTTAATACTTCTTTCAGTATGGAACATTTTTTGTTGAAAAATGATTAAATTAATCTACTTACTAAAATGTATAATATAAATAAACATGTTGATAACTATTTTAACAAAATTAAATGCATACTATGAATATCATATTCCGATACGTAATTTAGAATTTAGATTGACAAATGTTGAACAAAATAGTTTAGGAAATATCAACAATAAAGAGACTGTATGTAACAAATTAACAAAAGGAATTGTTATAAACATTGAATAGCCAGAAATAATAAATATCACTGTGAATTATATCAAATAAATTAACGCGCGGAAATATTCATGATATAAATGTTATTCCATATCTCGAGTTCTATTACATATTTTTACAAAAAAATTAGGTGATCAGATGGTTCAGAGAGTGGTCGTGGGTATCGTTGGCAAAAAGAATTGTTATAAACATTGAACAGTGAGAAATAACAAATTTAGCAATAATTACTAACTTGGCGGTCGACGCGCTCAATGGTAGAGGAGTGGGGGGAGACTACAGCGAGGAGAATACAGTACCCCTTCTCTGATAACCAGCAATATGCGCAAGCGCGACGGGGATCGAGTGAGGCGCATGGGAGACACGTTGCGCAAGCGCGACGGGGATCAAGTGTGCGAGTGACAACAATGACAGATGACATATTACAAGTTTTAGGTTATTGCGGCGTATCGAACCTATTACCTACTTAATGAAATATGTCCATTCCTTAAAAGTGTTAAAATTTAGATTATCATTTATTTTTAGAACATTTACGATTTTACTGGAATGTAACTCAGTAGTACAGATTTCAACATTTTTTTCAACATACATATTATACATAATAAGCATACTTCACTTCACAACTGAAACTCCCACATGATACAATTCATTTTATTTATAATAAAGAATGTTGATAATATCTAGAACGATTCATATAATTCATTTCATTAATTAGGTAATAGGTTCGATACGCCGCAATAACCTAAAACTTGTAATATGTCATCTGTCATTGTTGCGTCCCCATCGCCAAGCGCCACACGTTGTCATTCGCGCCACATGATCCCCGTCGCGCTTGCGCAACGTGTCTCCCATGCGCCTTACTTTTCAAAAAAGCATCTTTGAAATGTTCGAATCACGTCCGTTTTGCGATGTAGACATTCAGACATGAAAATGACATAAAACAGACATCTTTAAGATATTGTGTGCTATCTGGGATATTCTTCAAATGTTACAAAGTGTAGAGTAATTGTATGGACACATTTACGTATACGCACTTTATGTATGTGGAAGTGTTGAGTGCTGTCATTGGTTACAATGTTACTTTTTTTCTTTTACTTGTTACTCATTCGTATTCGCAGTCTGCATGTGTAAGTACCTCGACAGATAGGGATGACGTGATGTCCAGAATGACCAGTCGCAGCAACGTAACATATATGGATTAGTTATGTGGAGAAGCTAAATAGTGAGGTAGTGCTAGTGGCGCGAAGCTACCGGACCAATCCAGGACAGAACGAGTGTACTCTAAATTTTTCGTAAGTTTTTATTAATATTTGATTCGATAATGGCAGTTAGAATTCGATATTTCTAACCTTCATTTTAACCTTTATTTCATGTTAGGAGAAAAATATTTTTTTCTAAATATTAAATGAATCTTTATTTCATATTAAAAGTAGAATATTTTTTACTAATATAATAAATAATATTTATTTCTTATCACGAAAAAAATGTTCTTCTCATTATAAAACAAAGCTTTATTTAATATTAGAAATGGAATATTTTTTTCTAATATACAGATAATCTTTATTCTTGTACATGTATACAATATTCAGATCCAATATTTTTCTCATATGTAAAAATTTGGGTTAAAAAATATTTTTCCAATATTTGACAAAAATATCTATCTAATATGTTTGTGCTACTAGGGTGTGTTTATGCAAGAAGAATCATCCGTACACGCTTGCGTTCGTATCCATACCGATTCGAGACAGCTGATTAGGTCAATGTCATGCAAGTGAAATATTTGGCGGTCACGGCAGTGATGCCAGACGGAGATCCTGAAGGAACTTGCCTCTCCAGCTGGGCTCCCCCCACTCTTACTTTTACATACTGCGTGCTGTGCGTCTATGTGTGACTCACACGGGCAGAGTAGCGATACGTCGTGTGTTGCGTGTGCGCAGTAGAAGTAAGAGTGGGGGACCCAGCCGGAGGGGCTAGTTCCTCCAGGTTCCTCCGTCTAGCATCATTGGGTCACGGTCACAATGAGAAAGAATGACGAAGTTCGTGAAAATAGAATAGACAAAATATGTATTGGTATTGGTATAGCATATGCTGTAGATCTTCATATGTTTTATCGATCAGGCACTGAGCTCATCAGCTAACTTGAACTACTGTAGTGCATACGAACGCAAGCGTGTACGGACGGTTCCTCTTGCACAAACACATTTTCTTAGGTGTTTATTACTAACATGCTTGTTAAATACATATACCGCGAACTGATATCTTCAATTGTAACACACGTAAAAAATTAAAAAAAAAAACATTAATCGAACGATACGACGGTGTCTTCAATTTGTGTTTCCAATCAATAATATTAATTGTACCAATTTGAAAATTGATTCACGACATCTCGAAAAAGATATTCATTTGGAATGTTATAAATGTTATTTTTGTTTCGTGAATACTGTTAACTTGTCCTTAACTGCTTTATCCTAATTGATAGTATTCCTTAATTGCTTCTGCTAAATAATATATTTAATTTCTTTATTACATATTTTACTTGTAAGTATATTTTACTTATAAGTATATGTATATATATATATATATATATATATATGTACATAGTTATTATACATATACATACACGTGTTATACATTCATTTTTCACAACCACAACAATTTTTGCGAAATTCTAAGGGTGATCAAGGTACCCTATTTTATCGAAACATTTACTTTACTGATGCCACATTTGCCGCGCAAGCGCGAAAAAATCCGTCTCTTGTCATCACTGGGCGCGTCCCGCTATTGTAAAGCCCAGTGCCGTTCGCCTAGAAATTACCACGATTTACTGATCGTGAACAAAAATTATACTGTATGTACCATTATTCAAAATATTGTTTACGTTAAATTATTAAATAGACTGGTATCTAATCAATTACTAAACATATAAAAGCACGAGGTGTCGTATCAATTTCAAATCTATAAAATTAAAAAAAAGTCGTAAAGAATGTATTAGTGAAAATTTATTAGTGAAAATAGGTCCAAGTGCAAAGGGTAAATATTTTCCAGAGACGTGTGGGTTTTCGACATTTCGGGTCAGGTCAGGAAATCTAGGACAAGATCGAGCGAGATCCCGAAAGTATGAAATTGATCGGGATTTCAACCTTAGACTTAGTTGGACCATATACAGTCAGGGACAATATTAAATGGACACTTAAAAATCGCATAACTTGTTTAAAGTTGCTCCAAAGGACTTGAACTTGTTTAAGAATTAAAATATGAAACAACTGAATTTAAAATCCTGTTTGAATAAATACAAAAATAACAATTTTCTGAAAAAAAAATGGTTTCATTAGTTCAATTTTGCTCCTCACTGTATAATATAATATAATATATTTGGAGTTCCAGGAGCCCATCCGAACTTTTCCGATTTCTTCCGACCCAATCCGAACATCGGCTATCATAAGAATTCAGGATCCCGCACATCCCTGATATTTTTACAATTTCAGGTTGCCGATTGGATAAATAATCATGGCACAGCAACAGCATTATTCTTTCAAAGTGAGTACATCATCATTAACGTTTGGAATTTCCATAAAAATTCCTTTAGTACACGATTCAAAATAGTTCGATCTATATTTTTCGTTTAAGTATCGATCAATCGTATGTATTTATATCACTGCGTCATTCGAACACATCAATTTGAATGACTTGTGTCATTTAATTGCACATTGTGCAGATTGTAGCATAAATTGTATAAAATATTTTTATCAATTTTATTTTTTATTTAGAAAAACAAACTCGATCTTTTATGTATACAATTAGAAAATACTACGACTTCTTCAAAAGTAAGACAAATCTATAAAATTAAATTATTTCGAAACTAGATCTCTCGATTTAACATTTATTAGTTATCAAGTGGTTACTTATACTTTTCATTCTTCTTTGTTCTCTCATAATTTATTTATATACGTTTCTGATTTGATAGTGTACAGTATATCCTGCTGATCCGTTTGATGCAAATGCAGACGCGGTATCATTGTATAAAGCAATAAAAGGAAATGTCAGTGACGATAAAACTTTTATCAATATACTTACAAGAAGAGGGATTGTCCAGCGTTTGGAAATCGCTGAGGCGTACAAAACATTATATGGAAAAGATCTGGTTAAAGATATAAAGAGTGAATTTACAGGAAAATTAGAAGATGTTCTAGTCGCTCTTATGACACCGTTACCACATTATTACGCTAAGGAACTGCACGATGCAATTAGTGGATTTGGCACAGACGAAGAAGCAATTATAGAAATTTTATGCACTTTAAGTAACTGTGCTATCCGTATAATTGCAGCATTTTGTGAAAATTGTATGTATAATCAATTCAAGGATCAGTTTGTTTACATAATTTTTAACACGTTCAGTGCCATATGTATCGCTCGCTAATGATACACATTAAACTGCAGACGACATGTACCAATGTGCGTGGTGGTACACACTGCAATATTTATTTAATACTCTAAAAAAATGTATTAGGTTGTTGCTCCGCACGGAACATGATAATGCTACATGTGTAGATTTGTTTCATTATATTATTTTGTTTTTTTACAGTATATGGTAAAACTCTTGAACATGATTTAAAGGGAGACACATCAGGACACTTTAAAAGATTGCTTGTTTCGCTTGTTCAAGCAAACAGAGATGAAAATCAGAACGTAGATCAAGCTCAAGCTATAGCTGATGCACAAGCACTTTACGAAGCAGGTATGTTTATAATACAATAGAACATTGATTTTATTTTGATTGTAATTTGTCAAAGTTATATCTTTATAATATGTCAATTCTTTAAACAATATAATAAAGTAAATTAGCAAATTATGAATTTCATATATAACTCATGTACATCTAAATATATTAAAGATATAATTTAATTATCGTTTATTTACATTACAGGTGAAAAACGATGGGGAACAGATGAATCTCAATTCATTGCTATTTTAGTATCTCGTAGTTATCAACAGTTGAGACAAACTTTTAGTGAATATAATAAAATATCTGGACACGACATAGAAATTGCTATCAAAAAAGAATTCTCTGGAAATCTTGAGAAAGGTCTCCTTGCAATAGGTAAGATTTCTTTTCTAAGATTAGTATTGTAGTATCTAAACTACAATTAAGACAGTGAAATGGAATAGAATCCTATTTTTCACGGGAACAGCCTTTGTAGATCTAAAGCAAATAAAATTTGTGCTAAATTCTATCAAATTTTATATTATAGCATTTTTTTAAATTTCATAAAGTCATAAATGCATAAGCATTCACAGTCTAGTTATTATGATGTTTTGTTTACATACTATTTTAAGAACACATTTTTAAATCTATCATCGTTAATGTTTCAGTGAAATGTGTGAAATCAAAAGTGGGCTTCTTTGCTGAAAGATTATATAGCAGTATGCATGGTATAAGTAGGAAAGATCGAACACTTATTCGCATTATTGTTTCTCGGAGTGAGATTGACTTGGGGGATATTAAAGAAGCTTTTGAGAAACGATACGGAGAATCATTGGAAAGTTGGATTGCTGTACGTATTTTTATTGATTTTTATATATTCCTGTTATGAGAAGAATACTGTTGCAATGATTATTATTATAATAAGTGGAATATGGCTGATAAGGCCAACAAACATCAATTAATACAATCGTGCAATTAAGTACAGTTAATAGAATCGAGACAATATAATTTCAAACTATTAGATTATGAAATAAAAACTTACACATGTTTATTTACTAATAGCTATACAAATTTGTATGATTTCAGCGTGATACATCTGGAGATTACAAAAGAGCTCTTCTCTCAATAGTTTCCACATAAATCAAGTAAAATGTGTTAAAAAGCGATTGAAATGCGAGTACAATTCCAAAAAAACTATTTTGACTACAATATGGCATAACAAACTGCTTTGGGTGCTTACACAAAGTACACTATTGAAATATGTGACTGTTACGCATGGAGAATTTTCTCCTGATGCATTTAGATTAGAATTTTCTAATCTCTTTCCTGAGAACGGAATACGCCTTAACCAACACTTTTGCTTATAGAAACGATGACTATGCTCCAGCTTGATGCAGCCGACAAAATACATGATTCAGTACACAGACTAACTCGATAGGATTTTGTAATATAGAGATTTCAAACACATCTTCAAGATTTCCTAATATGGAGATCTTGAGAGCATTCTCACTCAGACTTTGCAGTATACGAACCCTTGAATTTAGACCATCTGGGAACAGTGTATAAAGTACAAACAGACAGCTTATGCAATTTTTTAATTTATCAGGCAAATTTCAAGAAAATGGGAACAAATTAAATCTTATTTTCAGTGGTAGTATCATTTATAGGCCTGAGATAAATAAAAATCGTATTAAATTCTGTGGAATTTTATATGCTAGCATTTTTTAAAGATTTTTAGAAGTCACAAATGAATAAGATCCGCAGTCTAGTCATTACGCTGAATCGCGCTTTGGAGTTGGTTGTATTTAGCGAGATCAGGCCTAGTCTACCCTTTTGTATCAAGTAACCTCATAGATTCCGCAAGTTCAGTATTAATCTATTTTGGTATATTTTCTGCATCGCCGGTAAGTCACCAAACAGGCAGTAGTACTCAGGTAACTACAACTCATATTTCAAACACTCAATTCTTACTGTGACAGTAATAATTGTAGTGGAACCAGTTTCTTGTAAATTGTAACATACAATTTAGTTAAAAGGTAATCTTTTTAATAACATTTGATTTTAACCCACCATTCAGGTCCAGCAATTCTTAGTTGACTAGAATCGCTACCGCTCGTCCCAGACTCGTAACAGTCACTATAAAAGATATTGTATCATACCATACTTTTTACGTGACGGCTAATTGCTTCTTATAATGAACTAAAAGTTATTTTCAATGAAATACTCTACTAGATTAACTGCATTTATATATCTACTAAAAAAATAGCACTGTTATATACAATTTTTTATATCAATGTTTCTATATATTTTGCAATGGAGATATATTTATACAAATTATTATAAAATCTATACAAAAATAAAAAACTAAATGTCATTGTAGTATACTGCATTATTAATAAATATCGAACCCGAGCAGCATTTTCGGGTACCCGCATACCCCTATAGAAAGTATAATATTTGACAAGCGTAATTTTATTACTTACAAAATTTATAAATACTTACGGAATATTATGTAGAAAATGTACACTGTACATTCAACACAACGCGAGCAGTGCATTCTCTATCGTGATGCTAATTTATTTCATTCAAAAGGAAAAACGCGTGCATCTTTGTTTTTTTTTGCGCAACTTTAAATAGAAGCGCGATAGCTGCAATTTGAATGTATGAGGGAGAGCCAATCCGAATCATATTTTTGCGATGCAAATCTACAAATAATAAATATTTCGAAACAAACACGAGCAGTGCATTATTTGTTCTCACGCTACTTTTCTAAATTTGATATGAAGAACTTATACGCAACTCTAAAGGGAAAGCAATGATTGCGAGAACTCAGAGGTAGCCACACCGGAGGTAGCCACCAATTTTGCATGGAGCGATGAACACCAAGTTCCATCGAAAAAGTTAGTGTACATTCAACGAAAAGATATCTTGTCTTTTAGCTTACGGGCCGACGAGGCGTTCGATATGTTGTACATGTACAGAAGCCTGGCGTATATCGTATCAGAATATACTCGTTGATCGTAAGCGAAATATCCACAGACAGCATGCGCAGTATGTGGTGTGTATATAGACTGTCTGACTGCAAACTGTCTGTCAGTATGGGCATTTCTTTTTATTATGAAAATATAGGAGGTTATTCTCTCGCTAGAGATCTCGGAAACAGTAATCGCCAATTGACATGTCTGCTACAAAATATTAATAACTTTTCTAATCATGAAACTAAGTATTGAATATACCGCCAATGACACACGAAGTCACAATAATGTCGACCGGCGCGACGAGACAGCAGAGGGAATCACTCTGTACCTAACTTAAACCTGATATTGTCAGATTATTATAAAATTGAATCAATTGCTCACAAGTTACATTTTTCGTATTGGATTTTTGAAATACTAGTTGCACGTTGATATTTGGAAACTTTTTTTAATAAACTTCTAATACTTTATTTATATTTCACTCTTTTATCGTTTCGTCGTTTATATTAGTTACACAAAAATTAGTAATATATAACCTATTAAAATTGTGCGATATAAACAACTCGGCTTTATTTTTCTTTTCGGTTATTTGTGAAAAATGTGCAATTGAAATCTTAGCAGCGGGCGATGAAAAACAATTCAAAATAAGGTTAGGAAACGTATTGGGAGAAAAAAGGATTGCCAAAAGTTCGACCGACGATAGGTAAGTACATATTTACATATTGTATTCAGTGGAAAATTTTTACGTTCTTATTGCTACCTAAATGAGTAAAAGCAGGAGAATTCAATTTAGCAATGTTAAGAATATTGTGACGGTAGACTGATAGCTGTTGTCCGAAATTATCGTGCGATATAGTGGAATAGGCCTACAGGCGAAACCACTAACAAAACAAAATGCATTACCAATAGTACCTCAATGGTAATGTCAGAAAGTAAATGTAATGTGGAAACCTATTGACACGAGTGTCGCTCTGATGCGTCACGAATTGCAACTATTTTATGGTACGCGTCTGAGGTCTGAGCAGGTCTGAAAGCACTGTGATCGCCACGGGGAGCGAGACGCGCGGCCGGGTCGAAGAGGCGCACAGTGGGGAAAACTGACTTTTTTCGTTTCAAAAAGAAATAACTGTCGATAGTAACGGTCGGTAGAGCGATGACTTTTTTTTAAAATGAGAGCTAAATCTTTGCAGAATGTAGAAAAATAGGGAGATTACGGTACGAACGGTTTTTAACCTTGAGAAAATTCGTCAAAGTTGTACAATTTCACGAAAAAGTCGTTTCTACGTTATACCACGAGAAGAAACTTTTATTTTAAACATACTCTATGTATCACCTCCTGTAGATGTTTTCACTCTGATTTCAAATCAGGTCTTAAAATTTGTGTACGACCTCATGATTAAAAAAAAAATCGAATTATAGTTAAACAGTTAAACTTTTATTTTTTCAAGGTTAAAAACATTCGTACCATAATCTCCCTATATTTCCAATATTCTCGCCTCGCGGTTTTGCTGCTCATTCGCATGGTATGATGGAACTATGAATTCTGGAATAAAATTATGAAAAGAAAAATAAAAAGGAATAAGAGTAATGAAATAAAAACAATCAGAATGAATGTAAATTTTTTTTGTATTATTAATTGAAATTACATGCAAATTAATTCACTCTAAATCAAAGCTTCGTCAAAAACAATGTTCTTTATTTTCGTATCCGCTCTGAGACACGATGACTTAGCTTCCCCCACCCCCACCCAACCGGGCAGCGCGAGGCCTGTCCGGACCTGCTCCAGCCGATTCTATACGTCATCGACCCTCGGGAGTACCAAGCGTCCGAGTCTGGTTAAACTCACGGTGTACAGTATACACGCAGTGTTCGCTTGCGCTGCCTTTTCGCTCTCTCTCCCTCTCTCTCTCTCTCTCCCGCTCCCTCTCCCCCCCCCCCTCTCTCTCTCTCTCCCATATTTTGCAAAGTTTCAGCTTAAATTTAACCAAAATTTCATCGGTCTACCTCATTTCTATCGCAAGTTATTTCTTTTTGAATCGAAAAAAGTCAGTTTTCGCCACTGTGAGGCGTAGCCTTCGATTGTCGGCCAACGCGAGTAAACAATTCCGAGCACTGCTCTGGATTATAATCTATCATAATCAATTTCACATTTTTTGGCGTTGAATTTGATTATATTTCTGTTATTACTAAACAAGTGTCGAGTTTGAATTAATTTGACTTCAAACATTGTTTGCAAGTTTCTACAATCTGAGGCGAATAATTGCCGTATTAACGGCTCAACACACACAGTGTTAGTATATGATTAGATAAAAATCTTTTTTAGATAATGATATACATTGTAACACACTAACTGGAGTGGAACACTCGTGCTACAGCACTTCAAAATTATTTCAAGCTTCGTCTCTTGACGATGCAAAATTGTTTAAGAATAAGTATAAAGAAAGAAACGAAGAATGAGATAAAAGGATAATCCATGGTTCTTCCTATAAAAGTCCTTGCAGAATAATGCGAACAGTTCCATTGAAACTCTCTTTCAGTCGGATGATAAATTTTCAATATACATAATCCCACACACACATACGTAAAAGAAGTTGTTGTTTACAACTTTTAGTATTTTCTTTATTATTCCGACCAATTGCAATTTTCTCAAAATTTCTTCTGTTCAACCCTTTGCACGCAGAGCTATTTTAACCCCTTCTCCTACAACATCGTGTCTGACTCGTGACGAAGCTTCTGAACAGAGTCTAATAAATATATATATGCAACTAATTTCCTTTAAACTGAAATAAAACTTTATTTTGGTTTTGTTAATATACAGCTACTGGAGAATTTGTAAATTAATTTAAATTTAAATAGTGTTCTTTTAAATTAACTTTTAGAAACGCTTTTTCAGTATTGCAAGAGGTACTTCTAAGCTAACGAACTCGGTCGTATTTTGTTTGATGTCACAACTTTTTACGGCCGTAGGAACTCCTGTTTACAGGATGTTTTTCTTAGGATTATACTGTTCATTTTTCCGTGTACTGTGTACTATCGATGAGCATAGCTTATAGCTTATACATACATCTTTTGAGATTGTGACTTTTTGGGAAAAGTTATCTGCGCCGGGTCTATAGGTATATATGGTCTAAGACTCAGGTGATGGAAATATGATGATGGATTTCAGTTATGGTGCCTATTTCAGGTGTAAAGATGCAATGTACCACGTTTAGCGCATGCGCTGCAGGGTGGTCACCCCTGTTTTATGCATACCGTACTCGCCACACCGCACCGCACCGTATCGGAACGGCACAGACTGGCACAGACACGTAACGGCACCAGTTCGACCGTCCGACATTCTCGCGCAGAACACTTTCTCATGTCCGGAACGAGTCCGGATTGTGTCGGTGCGGATTATATGCAATCATTTTATTTCAGTCAATTCACATACAGTCGTAATAATCGTTACAGCAAGAAAGCACGTATTGCTATGGATTCCGAAAAATTAATTGAAAGTGTTAAAAAGTACAAGTTCCTATACGACCAAGAAGATCCAAAATACAGTGACACCGAAAGGAAAGAAATTGCATGGATGGAAATTGGACAAAAACTCGGACATTCTGGTAAATATAATGTTAATATGTTTATTATATTTTGGTGCCCCGGGCAGATGCCTGGGTGACCCTCCCCCTAGAGCGGGCCATGGGAACACTCTGATTAATAATTTTTAAAAATTCGCTTTTCATCATATCTCGTGTAGTCTTTCCGATATGCTCAATGAAACAGCTATTCAATTTAATTGCCATAAATTGAGTACTTAAATGACAATTTAGATGTTCCCGGTGAAAAAAAGAGGGTTAAAAAATCACTATTTGCTATATTTTTCGGCATTTTAAAAATTCGGTAACCATTCAAGTCTTCCATATTTATTATTTAAATACCATGAGAAAGTATCTCTGATATAAAATGCAGAATTACCGTACACGAAATATAGGCGTTTTCTTTCTTCTAGACAAACACTGCAAACGGACTTGGTGTAATTTGCGCGATGCGTTTCGTAGGCATTTAAAAAAACGCAAACAAATGAGAAGTGACCAAGTTGTTAGCAAACGAAGAAGGTGGAAGTACGAGCAAGAAATGGCCTTTATAGTACCATTTTTCACCGAAAGAAATTCCGTTGCTTCAGCGACGATAGATGAAGACGTTGACGATTCTCCTGCGGTCGAAGAAGTTCCATCAATCCCTGACGTTAAATCAGATGTTGAAATGATCGAAAATGTGTCTGAAACAGAAAGTCTATCTCCATCAGACACGGAAAATGAAGATCACACAGAAACTTCATTCGCTGTATTAATGAAGTATTTGTTAGAGAAGAACGACTACAAGTCTCATGACGATATAGATACATTTTTCAATTACATGGCAACAACAGTAAAAAAGTTCTCTCCACGCAATCGAATTATTGCTAAAGCAAAAGTTTTCAACATTATTTCAGATATAGAAGTCTTACAGATAGCCGGAGAGGAGGCACTGATGGAGCGTAGTCTTCGCAATCAGTCCACATCTATACCGGAGATATTACCCAGCCATTCACAAAAGTGCAAGCCTCGCATGGATTGTCTTAGCAACAGTACAGAACAGTAAATATCGCGCAAACGACATCAAACCAAATTTCTTATTCTCATCCAGACACCCTGTATTGATCAACAGTTATAATTATAACCATTGTAACAAATCGTAAATATATTATTTACTTTAAACATACTGCTAGTTCTTCTTGTGGACTAATTCCATCTTTGAAGTGCATATTCTTATTCGTTAAGAATCACACACAATCCTTGTTAGCTTCTTCTGCTAATATCCTCGTTCCCTACTCTGATGTTTCCAATAGTTTTATAAAACAAGCTAAAAAGCTAACTAAAATCATATTCTCAAAGAAGCAGAGTTCAAGGGCGTAAAACTCTTCTGAGGCTTCTCAAAGAATTCATTTGCTGGCTTAATAGACTTCGCTATGGACACTTTCAACTGAGGGCCTGCCTCTTTAAGATTAAACTTGCTGATGACACAAGTTGTCCATGTGGTTGTCTGGTACAGGATCCTAATCATGTGTTATGGCAATGTCCGATCTACGATAATAATAGAGATACTCTGATTCGCGAACTTTACAACCAGGATCACTCTCCACCCTATACGATAGATTCCTTTCTGTACGGACCCTCTCTCTGTCCCCTACTTTATATGCATTCATTTCTTAAGTCTCACTGTTTATATCTTTAGTGTTATTCTTGTATTCGAAAATGTTCATTATATTGTCTCAATCTTAGTTTATAAGTTATCTTTGTAATGTTGCCATGCACAGCCATGTGCATACCGCTAATAATCCCATTTAGGGTTCTATAGCTTAATAATAAAAAAAATAAATACAGCAATGTGTTTGGAACTTCTCTCCTCCGAGTAACTGTAGAACTGTAAACAATTCTAGGTTTGTCTGAGTAGGCATGCGCGTCCAATACTTATCCCGACAGCTACGTATCTTATCATTTGTTCAATCCCGCCTGGCTTATAGCTGACACGCTATGATTGCAGTTTACCGCCAGTCTCGAGACGGGTCGAAGAAAGAAAAGAGAAACGTAGTTTTCTCGCGATCTTCGAAAGATACCTATCTCCGAAACTGAAGGGCGACCACAGTTGGCAGAATGTCACGTGACGAGCCTGACAAAGGATGGGCATGGATGATCGTTGCCGCTGTGTCTATTATTAATGTGAGTCTCAAATTTTCATTTTAAAACAGCTCCAAAATATTTGTCAGCACCTCTAAACATTATTCAGCAATTTCGCATTGCTTCAGATACTTTCAGCATCTGACACCATAGCCTTACGATGCACTAATTTTGTATTTATTTTATACGTTAATACTTACTTATTACTTTATATCTTTAACGAATATATTTATCGATTCACTAATTTTATATTCATTTTCTACGTCAATATTTACTTATTACTTTATATTTTTAACGAATATATTTATGTGAGAAATACATTAAATTCATACTCGAAAGTAGCATGGTTAGTAACAAAGGTAGCTTGTTTTTAGTACAGTTAATTAATGTATATTTTTATTGCATCAATGAATCGGCGAGAGTTTCTCAATAATTTTATATTTATTTTGCTTTCTTCGTTAATGTTTACTTGTTGCATTATATGTATAACCACTTGTCCTACCTTACAACATCGTGTCAGACTCGTGATTCTGAACAGAGAGATTCTAAACAGAGTCTAATAAATATGTATGTTGTTAATTTCTTTTAAACCGAGATGAAATTATTCGTTGGTTTCGTTAATGTATAGTTATTGAAAAACACGTAGGCATACAACGGATATAAATTTTCTCTTTATACAAAACAAGATAGAAAACACTGTGTCTATGACAAAGTAATAGAGATATACTTGAACGTAACAACACCATAGTGAGATAGTGAACTTATTATCGGAGAAACCAAAAATGAACGCTATTTTTACACGTCTAAGATATCTAAAATCAAGTTAGCGAAAGTTTATCCCCTCCTTATGTTTAGTTATCCTTATCATCTTCAGGGATAACTGCACAAAAAGATTTTCCCATGACTATCTTCCATTTACGTTTCATAACTGTAATTTAACCAATTATACTTTGTTCATAACATTGCATTGTAAATAAATACGGGTATTAAGATAAAATTGATCACACGCCAACGACTAATGACTCGCTGAAAATACCGGTTCTCGCACCGGCAATATATGCACAGCTGTTTCATGCAACAATCGCAGCTAAGCAAATACAAATTCACGCCACACAATTACTTTTCCACAATTTTTCCAATTTTGCGTTCCCTAAAACCTTATTTAGACTATCACGAACATTAAAAAAAAATTAGCCAAATCGGTCCAGCCACTCTCAAGTGATGCGCTTACCAACGAACAGCATTTCATTTTTATTTATGTAGATTACAAATATTTTAGTAGGTGGCCAAAGTTTTATTGAACTTTCCAGTGAGGTTAAAAATGGTAGAAAATGAATTCCAGATGGACAATTTTTTTCCGTAATAGTCTGACGTTATCAAAGAAAATAAAGATAATAAAGATGTCCTATGTAAATGAAAACAATGTATGCAGTATATTTTTCCTACATATACGTATCTAATCATGCACATGTATTCATGTATTTATCACCTCTGAGCGTTTTTACTTGATAAACGTAGTACACATGTATGGCTACTGTATTTGTATGTCCGAATTATAGGATAAGAAAGGTCAATAACCTATTAAATGAGTGCATTTAAAAGAAACAACAATAACATCAGTAAAATAAACGATAATTATTAATAATATTGCAGATAATTACGTTTAACTCGTTCCGGTATGATTGAACCGATTTGAAATATGATATACGGTCAGTCGAAAACGTTACAAGTAGCCAACCCTTAGCCATCATTTTCTAAAAAGATTATTTCTTACAAACGTCTTTTGTTCATAACACAACGTAAACAAGTTACGCTATGAACTGATGTTTTATTTTCTAAATTTTCGCTTACAGATTCGTTGGTAATTAATTTCCTACCGAATTTTTTGCATTTTTTCAAAACCGGAACACTAGCCTGAGGTGGCTCGAAAAGTAAGACCGTCACGGGGAGCGAGACGTGCGAATGGGAAGAGAAGAGGTGGAGTAGTCCCCAAAGAATCCAACCCCCATTCCAACGTCCTCAGCCCCCACCGACTAGGGTGACCCCGGTTCCCCTTCCCGACCCCGGACTGCTCCGGGGTAAACTCACATGACTCGGGTGGCCACCAAGCCCCCCCTGAGCCAAGGAGCAAGAGCCTCCGCCACGGGTCGTCGCTCCACCATTCGGAGCTGACGACCCTTGACCCTGGGAGACAACTCCCGGGGTCCTCCCCCATACGCCGCCCCTCTCACCTGGGGCCTGGTGCCCAGTACGGGAGACGCCCGTCCCGGGTTATTTCCCCTACGGTCCGGTACCCTTCGCCTCCCTGGCTCAGGGTCCGGACCACGAGTCCGCGGGGGACGACCCCGCCTCCTCGTCCGTCTCGAGCCAGGGTCCCTTTCCCTGGCTCCATTCAACCAACCATAATCTAACCAACAGCCAACCAATAGTAACTATCCGAGTCGATCTTATGCACGACGCGGTACAAACGATTAGAATTCAAGCTCACCTGAAAAGCTAGTATAACTATAACACAAAGAAAACCGTGTGTGCTCAAGTATATTTTTAGTAAAAATGGTTACAGATGGCGATATTACCTATACAGCAATGCTTCGGTCTCATATTTTCGGAACGTTTCCTTGCGCTCGGTATCACCGCCACACAAACATCCTTAATTCTTCATTTAAATGGGACAATTACGTGCAGTCTAGGTTTGATAAGCGGACCAATGATGAAGCGGTTTTCGTTTCGAAAAGTTGCTTTCGCCGGCAGCTTGACGACTGCAGTTGGCATCTGTATGACTGCGTTTGCAGTTTCCGTTCCTTCAATTATCGTTACTTATTGTATCATCGTAGGTGAGTATTTATATTTACAGTGACCCTCACTAATATTCGGACACTCTTAAAAAGATGGTAACTCTTTCAATATTGTACTATACGTTTTAAAATCTTTTGGGAAGCTGGAGCAATTGGTTTGCTACAGGATGTGAAAAAAGTTTTGTCAGAAATTACAATTGATTGGAATTGTAGAGAAAATACTAAAAATTGTTGAGATATTTTTGTAGTGGAGATTATGCATGTATTTGTAATCGACATGATACTTTGCAGGTATCGGTTACGGAATCATGTTTCCGGCAACAACTTTAGCAATGAACACGTATTTTCGGAAGAAACGCAATATGGCAATGGGATGTTCGGTTACTCTCACTGGTCTTGGTCCCATTTTAATGCCTCTATTAATAACGAAATTATTAGAGAATTATGCTACCACTGGAACTCTTTTAATTCTCTCTGGTATTGCTTCGCATGCATTCATTGGAGCATCATTGTTGAAACCATTCAGGGAGATGGATGTAAGTCGTAAAGATATTAAAATGCCATGGCCATTAAGAAGACACTAAACACAACGTAAAATAAATAAGTGGATATCGCTTAGAATTGTATCGATCTATCGAAATCACAACCTGATTTAAACATCTTCTGTTAACATTTTCTACAGTATGAAAATTCGTTCTCTCATATATCATGTAATCAAAATTTCTTTCTAACACTTTTCGTTTCAATAAATATATTAAAAAATGTTTGCAATAAATGGCACGTGTTGTGTGTCGTTTACTTTAATCGTTAATATAAAATCTTTAAATATTCATGTATATAATGTTAAACTATAATATTTTATTTAGAAGAACTCATAAGATAAATGTCTATAACCAAGTTATTATAACGTGTACGTCGATAACCTATTCCAGGTTATAACGTTGTTATTAATTTAGTTACTGAGAAATGTAAAACGAGAACGATGAATAATTGAACAAAAGGACCTGCATATATTTCTAAAATATTACAGTTTTATGTCTTCTTAAAATTGTAGGCCAGGGAGTTCCAACTTGTAGCTCGAGAGTTATACACGGCACCTTTCCCGCTTGAGTACTTCCCCCACACTTTAGAATAAATCGTTATACAGGATGTTTCAAAATTCCTTCAACATACGGAAATGAGGGGTTCCAGAGATCATTTGAAACGACATTTTCCTTTGCAAAAATGGTGTCCGCGACGCTTGTGGGAACAATTGGCCTGCCGCGTCAACTGTTAATTGACCGACTGTGCCAACACGCGTCTAGGTCGCGCTCTGATTGGTCCGTATGTTTTTTTAGTTAATAACTCCTTAAGGCTAGAATATTACTAATTATAAAATTTATTACGTTGAAAAATATCGACAATGTCTCTTTAATTTTGACCACGTGTGCTGGGTGTTGAATCCAGCATTTTTATTTTTTTATTTTTTATGTCAGTTTCATTATCAGAGACCTGAAAAACATCTAATTATTAACTTTTAGAAAGATCCAATGACATTTTGACTTTTGACTAGTAAAACTGCCTTCCTGGACCACTGTGGAAAATCGCCTTCCCGTAGACGCAGTGATAAATGAAAAATAGTGTCCTTGTACGATCATTGTCCGTGCAAAACACGACTGTTCGACAGTAAAGGGACGTTTACTGTAGCAGGCGGGAAGAGTTCGAATGATGAGGACCTTGCGTTTCTCGGAGAGGAATAAGTTGGAACTCCCGATTGTAGGGGATGGCACGTATTTACGTTCACCGTCAGATTTGATTTTAAATAGATTTCATGTATCGCAAAGGACAATGACACCATGGAATCTTCCGTAGAATGCACCGACCGTGTTGCGAAAGGATTTGAAGAATTAAACTTCGAAAACAAGACTGATGAGAAAGATGCCGAAAGCAAACGTCAACTGCTGCATAAAACTGACGATATTAAAATAAAATCACCGGAGCAGCCATCGTCACCTGATCTGAAGAAAGAAGAGAAAAAAACGTTACTGTCAACAATTTCAGAGAACTTGGATCTCGATATGCTGAAGGATACTCGTTACGTCGCCGTCATATTAGGTAGTATTTTATTTCACATTTCTCTACATTGTACTTCGATGATCTTTCGATGCCACATGGCCACTGATCACAAAAATTAGTAGATATAATAGTTTGTAATTTGTCCTTAGCCGTGTACACGCGACAGGAATGCGATAATACAAGAGAAGAGAGAGAGAGAGAGAGAGAGAGAGAGAGAGAGAGAGAGATCATTATTTTGTTTTTACTCCTCTACAAAGTTGTAGCGATGCAACAATTCGTGAAAGTTTTAAACGATGAAGATGTTACGAAGCTATACTCCGGTATATGGCGTTAGCATTATCCAAAACCCATCAAGTTCGAAATTGAACTTTAAACTTGAATTGTGAGGATCAGTTTTAAACTTGATCTGTAAACTTGAATTGTGAGGATGAGCTTTGAACTTGAAATATACATTTCGATATTAAACTTGATTTTTGAAATTACACGTTAACGTTATTCGAACATTGAAATTGCATGTTGAACTTAAAAACTGATTTTCAATGACGGAATGCTCTTTGGATTCGATTTAGGAGATGCTAGAATTGTGAGGATGAGCTTTTCGTTCGTACCACAATCTCTCTATTCTCCCATGTTCTACAAAGTCTCAGCTTTAATTAAAAAAAATTTTTATCGCTTTATCTGATTTTTATAGACAGTTGTTTGATTTTGTCGGCGATTTCGTCGGAATTGCCCACTGTGCAGCGTTAGGGGAATTCCCCTTAGCAGTACGATTTTGAAACTGCCCAATAGATTTCGCCGCGGAAGGAGCAGGACAAACATGTACAGTATTTGCAAAGCCAACAATTTACGTTCTAGGCCAGCACTTAAAGCCGCACCTCGTGATTAAACGCCAGAAAAAGCTAATGGTAATTGACGTCACAGTCCGCTACGGGAATCAAGATAATCTAGAACGGGCCTTTAAGAATAAGGTAGAAAAGTAGAAAACAACCACGGAATACATTAAGATAAAAGCAGGATGCGCAGCGGCAAAAGTGCTGTCAATAGTACAAGTAGGAACGAGAGACGCCAATGAAAGCAATCCAGAAACTGAAAAAAAACTGCATATAGCCAATGGGATTAGTTAACTAACTTAATCGTAGTACTGATTATTGTTAATCTGAATGGCGAACGCCTTACGGTTCAAGTATACATTGAAAATTATGTCACTCTGCCGACCCGACGTTTTCACAGTTACAGGGAAAGGAAATTGCTAATAAACGCATTTGTCGACTGTAAAATAAATATTTAACACTTTTAGTTTTTTATTACTTTTTCAAGGGATATTCGCATAATACAATTGCAATCTGTATTATCTACAGATATTAAAAGGTGAAAGTTGAAGGATTGAAATAATGTTAAATATTATTAATTTATTTAGAAAATTGTAAAAGGAATTCTGTGTTTTATGTTGTTTATTCGTTTCATTGTAGCATCCAGTTGATGATTGTGTTATTATTTATGTCTTTTCTATAATAGGAATGGGGATATCTTTGGTCGCTGAGACAAACTTCAACGCTCTGATACCCTTCATTCTCGCGGAACTGTCAGGACTTCAAAGGCCTTCGATCGCAACGGTCATGTCGATACAAGCTGCATCAGATATCACTGGCCGATTGTGCGTCCCACTGTTAGCTCAAAAAGCTGGTTGGACGCCAAGAAACCTTTACATATTATCGTTGATAGGTTCGACTATTGGAAGAACTAGTAAGTACAAAAGTTTTTTACTTGAACGCATCGTGATCTTAAACTTTCAAAAAATTCATCGATGTTCTTGAACACGTATATAGTGCACAAGCTGTGACAAAATATTTTGTTACATTTTTTTCAAATAAACGAAATATATTTTCAGCAAAGATTGCATGTTGTATTGAAGACACATTGTTTTTATTAATTTCTTGAAAGTACATTTTTGTTAATATATGTAAAGCGTGGTTTCCAACCTTTCAGCTATTACCTACTACCCTTTATTTTTCTAATAGATATAATAATACAGATAAAAAAGTTTTAAATAATAAACACCTTATTACAAATTCATTTTTTATTAAAAATTCAACGCCTTCTAGATTGGAAACCGCTGTTGTGAACCACAGTGATTTTATATTATAATGCAACCTGATAAAAACACAAATAAATATTATCGTTTCAGTATTATCGATATGGGGAGGCAGTTACGCTGTTGTTATTGGTGTTGCATTAATAATTGGCGTTGCAAAAGGGACGAAAGCTGTCTTTCAGACATTAATAATTCCCGATTACGTTCCGCTTAAAAGACTGCCGGCTGCCTCAGGCATGCAAATGGTTTCTAATGGTGTACTGTCTATCGCTATAGGACCAATCATAGGTAAAAAAAATCGACATTTGTTTTATCATTCTTTTATTAAATTTACGAGAATTAGTTTCCCAAGAATCACATTGTGCACAAAAATTACATTACATTTGAAAATTGTTTTATTTTGAAGTTTCGATTGTTAAAATGGAAATATTTTATTTGCGAAATTGCATATCTTATTTAAAATACTGTGTTCTTTAAGCAAAATAAAGTCTAAAAAATATTAAATGCTATATGAAATATTTGTTTCGTCAAAGAATGTCCAGCTCTGACGGTAACTTACATTTACTAACAATTACTTATATAATGAAATATTTGAAACAGCAAAATAATTGTGCTCGTAACAAACACTTGTTTAGTTGAGAACATGATTAAGTTATACATTACTGTTTCGTTTACATTCAAGGTGTAGTGCACGATGCGATGGATAGTTACATAGGAGCTCTTCATTTCACTTCGTTCTTAAGCCTTACTTGTGTCTTCCTGTGGTACGTAGGAGGACTTTGGAGGATAAGTAAAGTCACGGACGATCATCCGGAGAAAGGAGTGACGAAAGATATACCGGAAGATGCGTATGAATGTAGCACGTAAGATATTGCCATGTAACTTAGTTGATAAACATTTTTTTTTTGTAAATTGTACACAACTTAGGGGAAATATAAATTCTGTATCTGAGAGCTAGACTGACCAATGCACTTTTATAGTATTTCTCAAGAAATAATTTTTTCAAAAAATTACTGTTGGTCGCAATTGCAAAGAAAGAAGTAAAGGATACGATTTTTAAGTTTTTCATCTGTGTCTGTAATAAAATTTTAAAGGTATATTTTGTAGATCTAAGTAAGTTATATGTATAATACATGCATAAAGTTTCGCCGAAATCGATCAAGGTTGCTATGAAGTATAACCGATTTCAAACAGCAAAAAATGTAAGAAATTGCAATTTAACAAGTTTCTAATAATCGTGGAACGCTGGCTAAATCTTCCTGAAGATAACTTAAGGGGTGACCTTGAGAATATAATATCAGGGCTTTTATCTAACGTCACCTTGATCTTCGAAAATTAAAGTTGTACCTAGATATACATAGATTACTATTATTCTGATGAAATAACATTCAGATGACATTCAAACTCAATTTCAACAGGAAAAAACAGGAAACCTGGGCTAGCCTTGTACTCAGGTACAGAATGCTAATTTTATTTTTACTTTACCTTTACACACGCTTTACATCCAATCGGTCGGTTATCTCCAATTTTTCAGGCGTACGATAATAGCAATCTACAAAAATATGATTGAACGCAACAGAAATAGAATAAAGTATACGTATAACAAATTTTGTGATTTTAGCATAATAATAACTTTTGAATTTTGTCAGTTTTTCGTCATTAGGATCATCGTTTACACCTTATTTATATTTTATATTGTTATTTGAATATAGTGGTAATTGTATTACATATTAATATTTTATTACAGATTTTTTCACATGGATTCAAAGGCACCAAAGAAATTAAAGTAATATGAATAACGTGAGATTATATAATACTCTATTTTACTGTAGTGTGATTAGATTGAAAACAGTTGTTAGCTGCACTTCGTTTTTTGCTACAGTAAATGTAGCTTAATTCTTGTTCTTTATTTCCTAAGTGAATCGTATATTGTTGTGCAATATTTTGTGTAGAAACAATAATTTCTGATATTTTTTTCACCCAACACGATATATATTTTACACTTTTCCTGCTGTCTGTGAAAGCGCGATACGATTGTTACTAATAGAATCTCAACTGTACAGGATGTTCGGGATAAATTGGACTAGCGTTTCTTAACAAAGAGTAAATCTTTCAAAACAAATGGAAGACAAAGAACATATAGTCTATCTTACTGGCCACATGATGATCTATGTCAATTTCTTTATATTTACTTTATTTTTCAAAAAACAGTGGTGAACCCCAGTTTTTTCAGTGGAGTGCTACATGTTTTTTAATATCATATGTTCAAGGTCAGAAATAATAGTCATCTTTGTACTCTAAGTTACATGACGCCCTGTACATACCTTGGGAAACATAAACAAATATTAATACGGTCATCGGAATTTACTATATTAAATAGTTACGAAATATTCGATCTACATATTTAAATGCGTAGATGAAACGCAGATGAAATTTCTCTTATTTCTGACCTTGTATGATTTTGGAAGTCATTCTATTACGTATGAGTGAATTCGTCTTGGCACACGCTGCTGTATGAATGAAAAAAGATATAGCATTCCATTAAAAAAAATAACGGTCACCTTCGTTTCTCGGAACAATAATGTAGTCCTGGTTGGGTACAACTTACTGCAAACATCCTGCACCTGTATGTATAAATATCCTAGATGCATGTACAAATTAATTCACGTATTTTTAACACAAATTGTTTTTTTATTTACAGAAAAAATAAATATACTTCCTTTCTCTAAACACTTACTATCATTATCTCCGTTGTTCTTCCATCTTTCGTCAAGTAACGAAATTATTTTGAAAGGAAAGACATTTAAAATGTTTTTTTACTGTCTTGAGTTTTTTTGCGTGTCATTTTTCAGTGAAAGATAGCTATGAGAAAATCTTCTTACGCTTCTTGTAGTTTCTGTTATATGTGACAGAGAGCTTTTTGCTGCAGTAGTATCCCAGAAAGCAGAGTGATCGATTTTGGACGTAGCGCTTTCTGATGGCAGAATCACCCGGTAGAAGCTGCCGGCAGCACGAAACAGTTCTGTGTTTGATTTGAATTAACGAATTAGCTATTAATTATCATAAAATTAAATAATCAAGCTTTAAGAGAATTCTACATTTTTTTCTTTCAGATAACTGTGACACTTGCTATATACTGTACGCCAATATTAGCTACTTTGTTAACAAGTAACTTACTTCGATAATATAAATTGTTTCTGTAAAAACAATTGCAAAACTCATTTATTTTTGTAGTTGTTACACGAAATTCCCTCCTGAAGACAGAGTTTTTGTCGTGGGGTGTAATCGACTTTCCCAAAGGTAACGAATTCAAAAATGTGGACACCCAAAGTGTTTGAGAAACAGGTACCAAAAACCGGTACTAAAATAAAGAAACTCTTTATTGTCTTTTGATGAAGTGTAGAGGTACAGTAACGGAAAAATGTGTGTTTACTTAA
This sequence comes from Lasioglossum vierecki, assembly GCA_028455595.1. Classification (NCBI taxonomy): domain Eukaryota; kingdom Metazoa; phylum Arthropoda; class Insecta; order Hymenoptera; family Halictidae; genus Lasioglossum; species Lasioglossum vierecki. The sequence goes on from CM052336.1 coordinate 157,205, forward strand.
ATGCGTTGTCTTTATACAGGAGTGCGATATTGCAGTGAAAGAGGCTGCAGTGACAGTGGTTTCGAGGTCAGTAGAACAAACAGAAGGTTTCATTACAATTGTAAACAGCATTTACGAGCATGTTCCATTAATGTTCTTTTATTTTTAAATGGACGAGGATTTCTCCAAGTTACATCACAATTTCATAATTATCTACTGTAATTACATGTAGACAAACATACAATGGATAACTTACTCATGCTAGATCTAGAAAAGGCATGTTTGAAATTTTCGTTACAGGCGCAGATCAAATGGTTAAAAATGTCGACCAATGATAACTTTTGATTAATTGCTTTTATAAATTACCTAGCAAACTAATCCTTCCAACATCTAAAGAAACTCAAGACTGTCGAACCAATCTTAAAGAATGTATTCGGTTTGAAAGGATCTCCGAATACTATCGGCCGGAAGTGTTTATCAAAATTTTAAAACACTTGACTTGTAATAACACAACCAATTTTTATTTTTTGCCCTATAATATCGAGTCAGACTTGCGATGAATATACTGAACAGATTCCAATAAATATGTGTGTTATTAATAAACAATAATTAAAGACGAAGAGATTGTGCACTTTTGCACACATTTTTGAGGATATTTTGTAATTTATATAAAAAAATAAGGGTCCAGCGGAAAATCGAATTACACCACGCAATAGAGTAGACTTTTATCTTGAGAAACCACCCTATCAACTTTGCAACGTCGACGTTTTTTCGCGATCCTGAAAGCAAATCTCTTTGCCCGACACGAGTTGCCGCCAGTGACGCTCACCACTAGAGCGTCCACCCCACGCCCGTCCGACAGACCCTTATTTTTTTATGTTAATTAAAAAATATACTCAAAAATGTGTGCAATAGTGGTGTCTCTCCGTCTTTAATGATTTTTTAAACAAGTTTACACAATCACAACATATTGCTATTGCACATCACAGGATTCGGGAAAGTCTTTTGCTGTAAAGAACAATACAATATCTTATATGATAACATTACCATATTCGTTGAAAGTCGAAAAATATGTCTTTTCTTCAAACTCAAATTTCATCATTGAATCAGTATCAAAAACTCTATAAGATGCACCCAACTGTTATTTGGAAACATGAAAAAATTTAATTTTATGCCCATACATACAGGGCCCGCTCTAGCGGTTACGAAGCCCCGGACAACAAGATAAATTGCCGCTAATATAGTAATAATAAAAATATATAGTAATATCTATATAATCTAGTAATATCTATATAATATGTATATAATCGATTTATGATTCCATTATTCAATACTACTAGTATGAAACACTTAGAAATCTATTAAATTCACTTACTGTTTTTGATCGCATATGTTGAAAAACTTGAAGTTTATGTCACCTAAATTCACTAATATAAAATTTCTTAAGATACACTCAAGATTTTCAGTTATTTGGAAACATTTTGAAAAATTGAAATTTGTTGGACAGTGTTATCGGACACGAATCGAACATTTATAGAAATGAATAAAAATAAGAAGTAGCTAGTAGGTATAATATTAAACGAGAAGCCTCGGTTATCAGCGTTATTCGCGAGGACCAGTGACATTGATCTCGAAGTAACATTGCTATTTCCGGAGATGGCCGAGGCCAGAGTCAAACGCGTAGTGTTACGAGGCAAAACCACCTTTCTCCTAATTGACCAAGGAGAAGGAAGAAATCCGTTGCGGCAACCAGCCGTGTAGCCCTTGCTACGTCACTGAAGGGGCCCCGTGACACACATCAATGGGCCTAAACGTAACGGTACCCGCAACAGTGACCTACTCTCCGGGCGACGCGACGTTGCGCTCTCTTCCCCTTTCTTTCCTCGCGCGTTCCGTCTTGCTTTCTCTTGATTCTCGGTCAAGCGAGCGTCGAACGCTCCGCGAAGGACTTCCCGGCCCGTACTTTTACCAACGCTGCCTTTACCAATGCCCGTTCACCTCGCCTCGCCGCCTTTGCCTCGCGTGTGTAGCGTGTACTACGTAGTGTGTCTACTGCCGGCTGATTACAGCCAGTAATGAAAGCGTCCTCTTCGCGCGTGGAGGTGCTGACATGTAGCCGCGAATGCTCGCTTGTCTTCCCGTCGTCCTTTTTACGGTAGCAATCGACCTGTCAGTGAAAACGATACGCGCCCGAACCAGCAACGTGATCGCCGTCCTTGTCGGCCGCCGGTCCAACAATCTAAACAAACGTCAAACACGAGTTATGAATGTAATCGTGAGTCTTGTCCTCCAGGTGAGCCTACTTCACCCTATAGTGTTGTCGATATCTTTCCATTTTATCGATACGCATCGATAACCAAACTATCGATACATTTTAAAGAAAAATGTAAATCTAAACATAGAGTTAGATTCGGAAATTTAAAAGAACTTGTCTAATCAAGTTAAATTTTTCAACTATTAGGGGGGGGGGGGGAGAGTAAATGTGGCGACTGTAGCAACCTTCAGGCAACACTCACCAATGTGAACTTTCTTGCAAATGTGAAATTGTCGATTTATTTTAAAAAACGTTTTTTTTTTTTTTAAATAATTTTTAAAAAATGTTTAATCAATAAGTTGTTTTCCTCGGAGTAGGATCAAATAATTGAGTTCAGAAATTATTATTAATATTATTATATTTTCAAAGTTATTAATTTATTAATAAACAAAAAAATAACTTCAGCCTTTATATATTTATTGAAGGAAACAATTAAAAAATCCCTATAGATCCTGTGAACAACATTCTTGCCACTTGGTGACTATGGGTCTCCTAGAAGTTAGCCCCCCCCCCCATTTTTACAATTAACCACCGTGGCCGTGCACGTATAGGCAAAATTCAATGTTGCGGTGTTATCCGCAGGTTTTCGCGAATATCTCGAAGCCAAGACCAAACGCGATTTTACTGGCTAAAAGTCAAAATGTCATTGGTCTTTCTAAAAGTTGAGAATCAGATGTTTTTGAGGTAAACTCGTTTTTGTGGTTTCGAAATTAAAGAGACACACATTTGTTGACATATTTTTCAAACGCAATTTTCTATATAATCACATTTCCGATATTAATTTTAAATAATTCAAATACTTCAATATCGGTCATTCGAATTCGTCTTCCTCTGAATCTTCATCAAGTTGTTCCGTATCACGCTAAAATATCGCGAGCTTTTATTTCTTAATTATCGTATAAACTCCAGAGCTGCAACGGGCTATTTACACTTTCATATAAAACAAGTCTGAAACTTGCCACTCTTGGCCATTTTTTAAAAAGTATTTCCAAAGTTTAAATTGTTAATAATATCGCAGCACTTGTACACTGATTATATTGCTAGGAAACTAATTAAATAATGAAAACATATGTACCTATCAATATGTGTGTATAAAACATTTATTCAAATCTATTACATATTGTATCTTTAAAGAAAATTTAAAATATGTGTTTTGTAGATCTATAGTAGTTATACGCGTATTGATGAAAATTTCATCGAAATTTTCGAAGACTGTCGAAAAAACTAGAGGCATCGAAAGATGTACGATTCTGTGGATTTTAAGCAGAAACTGATTAAAAGTTGTGCAAAACTACGATTTTCACTTAAGTAACTTATTTCGTAATTAGATATTTAATGGTTAATCAATTGATGTCAATAGTCAATAGAATATAATTTTGTTTAATAATTTACAGACGCAATTATTAATATTCTTTATTAATTAACGAGAGCATTAATACATCTTTTATAAACAAATACATATACGATCGATAGAAAGGAACATTTAAAATCGATTTCTAAGAAAACGGTTGACGTGGTTCCTTTGAGACTATTGTTCGTTGCGATGAGTACTATACGACGAAATTATGAGTAATTTGCACCTTGGAAACAATATTAATCTTACGGTCCATCTTTAATATAATTTTGAAACATCCTGTACACCTTATTGTTGTATACTTGCCACGTTTGCTTCGACTTCCACTCGACTAATACATGAGACCATCGTGGATGAGATTTGACTTTCGATTGGTAGAAAGCGGTCATGCGACGTGGTACGAATTATTAAAATTCATAACGTTAGAAATAAGAGCGTGGAAAAAATTCTTTGATATACTTGTGCAAATACAATTTGCTCAAGATAATTAAATCGTTTCTTAGACTGAAAGAAATTCTCTTTAACTTGAGACTATTATTAATATCCAAATGTACATATATGATATTTTTTTAAACTATATAAGCAGTCGGTGTAAAAAAAAACTGTCGTATTATAATACTGATGTAACGCCACAAATTTTTATAATCGATTTAAGATTCTATTATTATTATTATATAAGATTCTATTATTCAATACTACTGGTATGAAACACTTAGAAATCTATTAAATTCACTTCCTGTTTCTTATCATACGTGTTTGAAAACGTGAACTACATCGTATAAATTCAATAAAAATAAAATTTTCCATATTAATTTAATATTACGATGAAAAATAAGTTATGAAAAATAAGTAACTCTTAGGTGCCTCGCTCTCTATACCTTTGCAACCACGTAATATGCTGCAAATCGAGGAATATTTCTTTTTTTACGTTCATTTTATTTTATCTCACAGGTGATCATATATCGGCTCGTGCAATGTCAAGGAAGTGGTGGCCCAAGTACTTTTGGATATGATGCATCGTCGGCATGCAGTAAACCGTATTCACGTTCCGCACGTGCCAGATTTACAAATCTGCCCTGTGATTTCCGACGACAAAACTGGTGTACAGTACCTGGCAGTTCATACCCTTGGTACCACAAATAATTTATTTTATTATAATTCAGATGTAAATATGATAAACGTAAACACTTCCCTACCCCGCCATTTCAAGAATATCCTAGTTATAAATATTTTAGTAATTTAGAACTGGTAGACAAGGCTTACAAATATTTTAAAATTTTTAAAACATCATATAACAAATTGTCATCGAGAATTTTGGAACTTATAATTTTTCAAGATATAATTACAATAAGATAAGAAACAATAGTATAATAATAAAAATTATGGTAATCCATGAGCTTTTAAAAACTGAAATACTAAATCGTTTTTTATTCGTTCACTGTTTTCTTAGTCTTTTGAAACATTGTTGGTTATTGGGATATATTTATTAACTACTACTTCCATTAAAATATGGAGCAATAGTTGACTATTGGAATTTTTCGAATAAACACCTTCTCGTGTGAACCTCGATAACTTGAAGAAATTTCTTCTTACAAGTGTGTTTAAACAAAGTTACACTATTTTTTTAAACACTAACTTAATTAATGTAGCGAGGAGAGCAAAGTGTGTATGTATATTTCGTTGTAACATAATTTTATTGGACTAATTAAGTTTTTAGGTCAACTGTTATAAATATTGGTTACGTACGTACATCATGCAGTTATACATACTGTAATTACTGTTTTGTAACTAGACTGCGGATTTTATACGTTTGTAGATCGTGTACAAGCAAGAAACATGAATAAAAACGCCAAGTTAATTTAACCAAAGACTTCATTTTATTTATTACCCAATAGTTGCTTTCGTCTTCGCGTGTATGTATTTGTATAAACATCTGCAGTCTAGGTATAGGCACTTTTTCTCTCAGTAATATAAGCTTTTTAATCATTTAAATCCGCAAACAAAAAGCTCTTTAAAAATTGTATAGAACAAAAACAAGAATTGGTCGATTTTATATGTAATGTTATTTCATTAAATGATAACATACAAACTGTTGATAATATTATACAATAATAATCCTATTTATTTGAAAGTACGTGTCCAATTTTGAAAATAAAATATTTTATTTGATGCAGTAATTGTTTGAAAATAAAATAATTTATTTGAGGCAGTAACACAATTGTACTTACTATACAAAATCACAGCCTTCAATAATTCGCGAAAAGTAAATTTGGAGAACACCGAATTCGTCGATGTAAAGTAGATAAAGTAGATAAAGACCATATCTCTCTGAGATATGTGATTTTGAAGAAAGAGCGGAAAGAATACACATAGGTTCTAAACAATTCTATTGTTAACGAGATCTTTTCATTTGTTTTGTTTCAGGCACGCTGTTCGGCGTTTCGTGCAAGAGAACCAGGGGTTAATGAGACGTATGTACGGCGACGAAAGACATTTTAATGTGTTAAGAGCAGAGTTCGAGAAAAATGACATAGAATTGAAATACGATGATTACGACAATCATGTCACAGATGATCATAGGTAAGCGTGAAATAACATTAATAGGATATTGAATATGTACGAGTAAATTCATAAATGTATGATTAATTGCTAACATAGGAACGGGTACGGAAGACTAAGTTTACATATATCGTCGTAGCACTAATTTTTTAAGTTGTTTATTTCTGGTTAAAAACCTTCCCAAGATCATCTCATAGATATTTCTAATTTCTATGCATTTCAGGGAAAAAATATATTCTTTATTTGTTGTACAATGTCACATCCATTTTATGCGTTCTACATTATACGACGCGGAAGAAAAAACATATGTATTCTCGTACAGAGAATATATCAATGATCTTGAAAATGCACGGCAAAAAATAACTTATTATAATAAATTTTCGCTTTATATGTATACTAATTGTTTGAAAGCTTCGACAAGTAAAACAGAATGCTTACCGAGAAACTTAAAGAATTTAAATGCATAATAGAGCAAACAAACTTTTAGGAAATTCCAGTATACGCACGCGTACGAGTACTTCGAGGACGAAGACAGTGCAGGGGCAAACGGTGACGAGTACGAAGGACGGGACTTTACGAGTAGATCGTTCAACAACAATGCGGCGAAGCGGCTGAACAAATTCCCAAAATTGAGCGAATATACAAGACCCCATTTCCGTCCAACCGAAAAGTCTACGATTACGACTTCGACGACCGTATCGTCGTCAACTACCACCGTTTCGTCTACCGTTGATCCACTATCTTCTACACCCGCGACATCAACAACCGTTTCTACCACTCTGGAACCAACCATTAAATCGGTCTCTTCGACAACGGCTTCAACGATCAGCGCGAATCAGAGGTGGGCATTATTTCGCGAAGCAAATACTTTAAAGGCTATTTAATATTTTAGACTTCAACTTGCTTAAAAGAAAGTAGTATTTTAAACAAGATATACAATTTCAAAAATAAAATATTACTATTTTAACACGAGGAACCACAAAATAAAAATATTTCGATTTTAACATAATATTAACCACAAAATAAAATATTGTATTTTTTTTTATTGATAAACAAACAGTGTATCTTATCATCAGGACTAATTAATTATTTCCACTAATAAATCTATAGAATGCGAACCATTATTTTCAACAATAATATTTGAAATTGAAATCCAAATATTTCCAATATTCTTCAAATAAAATACTATATTCAAAAGTTACTGCGCGTCCAATAAATTATTTTATTTTCAAAAATGACCGCATCAAATGATGAAATATTCTACTTTCGAAATTGTGTACACATCATACTTTCTCTTAAATAGGATTATTTATTATTTACTATTGAAAATATACTATTTTCCCCAGTTCTGGCGCGAATGAAGATAAGAAGGAGAACACGACAGAGGAGATGGTGCCAGCAACGGTTACAACAACGCAGGTCGTGAAGGAACAGCAGAATTTTAGTATCAATGAAATCTCCGAGCTAACGGAAAAGGCTGAGGAAGAGCCGGTACAGGTTGCCGAAGTTGTGGAGTTATCCCCGACGAATTTTGAGGAAACTTCGCTGTTTAACTTGGCCGGCACTACGGAATTGCCAGACGAACTTGATTCCAACGGAGACCTGTTTGCTACGCTAAAAGAAACGACCGTTCAAGAAACTACCAGTTCGAACGAGCAACAGGAGTTTCGACCGCGACCAGACTATCGACCTGCGGATAAGCCGGAAGCTTCTTTCATGAAAGGCCAGCTTTATCAGGATGTCGCGGCAAAAGAACAACAGGAACAACCGGTTCTGAAGCTGAGAGGCATGTAAGTAACCCTGATATATCATCTGCATCGATTATGCATTCTCTGAGGGCATTTCACTTTTGTTTGACGCTCTTGTAACGTTATCGTGTTCCGCGTAATTAATAGGATACAGTACACATATCTATACATTTCAAAACAATTTTAGAAAGTAATCGCCACCCTAAAAAGTACACCCCGTGGCACAATGTTTCCGATCGGAGCCATTCATACCGATTTTCAAGAAAACATTCACAATTTACAAGTATAAATATAAAATACCCTAGTACCACAAAAATATTCGATAAATATCTTTTTCAAATATTGGAAAAATATTGTTTCAAGCCACACTTTTTCTTATCAGATAAATATTGGATCTAACTATTGCATGTACCTATGTTTAAGAAATGTGAACTGTTCGATAAGTTCAGTAAGTTATATTTGAGAAGTATAAATTCAATATTTAAATAACATTCAATTAAAAAGAAGAAAAACTTAGAAAAAAAATATTTTTCTCTTAACATGAAATAGATATTTTCTGGCTATTTAAAAAACAAAAAAACATTTGTTACTTAATATAAACTAAATATTGTATGTACATTTGAATATTAAAAAAAAGGTAGAATCGCTTTTTAATATTACATGAATATGTATACAATATTTTCTGCCACTAGGGAGGGTATTACTTTATGGAGTTAAAACTGATGGGAAATGAAAAGGGGCTTATCGAAGAATGAAAACAACAAAATAACATAAGCTTCCATTTATTGTACCAAAGAAAAGGGAGAATAAACAAAATGTTACATGGAAAAAAGTTTCCGATTGTCGAAACTGCTGGAAGAGAGATTCCGATTCGATTTACACTGTGCAACACGAAATTTGTTCAACAATTACTGTTCGGTGATACTTATAGAGATTCCGAATCTGCCCTTAATTTGAAAAAGAAAATATATTTTCCAATTTTAAACCAATATTTTCACGTTATCATAAAAGATGGAGAGACAATATTGAAAGATTTGAAATGGATTTTTAAATGTGTTACACGCTACTTAGCTTGTGTAAATTGCATTTTATAACGAAATGCTTGTATACGTTTCAGAAATGCTTGCCCCGTAAAGGAAGAAGTCGTTGCGCCATTTTGGGCGAATAATACAAGAGGAGAACTATTAGCACTTCTGAATCTGTATCCCTTCGAGCAGTACGTTCACTGGGAGAAATGCACGTAAGTATTAATGTAAATTCCTTAATTTACTCTTTCTTTCTATAAAATAAGGGCGCTGATATACACGAAGGTAATAATTGCTTTTACAAATTAAAATCTTTTTCTTTTAAGTGTTTTTTTTTATAAAAATATCCACCAAAAAAATCTACAGTCAAATGCGTGAGGAGGTTAAAGAACGTCCGTACCATAATCTCCATAATTATCCCATATTCCGGAAAGTTTCAGTTTTAATTAAAAAAAAATATTTATAGCGCGTCACTGGACCCCGGGATAACAGAACGGCCCGAATTGGCAGCATTCGTTTATTTTACGAAAAAATTGAATTTATTTACAAAAAATTAAGTTCATCAGAGTTTTCTTTCAACTGTATTTCTAACTTGAAATTTAATATAATTCAAAGTTATTCTTTATTTTGAGGATGGAATAGGGGGAAGGAGGGCTAAAATTACACTCCCACCGATAATATAACTGCCTCGGTGCTAGCTCGTTATAGATACGTTACTGTTCTGGACGCGCATGCGCGAGATAAGATGGCTCTGATCGGAACACTGAACTAGCCCCGGTCTCTCGAGTAAACGGCAGAAAGTTATTCGAGTGATATATTTACACGATATAGAAAATCAATGATTAACGATGATTTTGTTTGGTAAAAGACACGAGAACAAGCAGATGTACTGCAGAGACGGATGCAAGTGTGAGCAGCAATACAGGCTCCATCGATTGTTGGCTTATGACCCTCATAACGAATGCCGTGGTATCTTCAGCGATTGGTTCAAGTTTCCCAGTTGTTGCGTTTGTCGATGTTACGACTTGCCACTCGAATTTCGCGTAACATCTCGGTCTCCTCGTACACAGAAACAGCGAATCAAAGTACGACCGCCACGAGACAATTACTCGTAAGAAACGAGACGCTCGATGCTATGTACATAACAGTGTTTAAATCTCCGAGAAATTTTGCACAAACACATTCGTTCGATCGACTCTATTACATTAATAAATATATCAATTATTTATTTACCAGACTGCGGATCTTCATGCGTTTATGACTTTTGAGATTTTTATTTATTCCAGACCTGTGATGGCTACTACTACTAAAAATAAAATATTATTTGATTCCACTTTCTTAAAAATCCTTTAGAAAAATGGCAAATTGCATAAACATCCGCAGTCTATTTATTACACATATACGTTATTTATTCACTTTTACTTCGTCTCGTTTACCCAAAACTGGATTCTAAACTGACAATATACAAAATATGTGTTCTACTTTTACCATAAGAAAAGCGTTACCCGTAATATTAATTAAAGTAAAAGTACTGCATATTTTGCAATACTTCTGTAATTAATAATTTGTTTTAAAATAAAGAAATCGAATATTTCATACAGTACTATTCACGTTATACTAAATAAGGAACAATTTTTCGAAATGTTAGAAATTAATGAACACATGTACGTTAATTTGAATATTCTCGTACAGCACAGCTGTATTGTAAATTTATACTCATATACTTATATTGTAAATTTATACTCTTAATTTCCTTGTATTATGAATTTTAAATCGGAAAATGTTCGATTTTAGTAAAAAAGAAAAAACACGAAATACAAAAGAATTAAGAAAATAGGTAAACGAAGATGAAATTATGTTATATCTGTAAATTAGAATCGTATTTTTTAATCCCAGTAGAATTGATCAATATTCGAATTAATTTTTTCGGTTGTTTATGATACATTGTATCTGATATGTTAAACATGTAATCATATGTAATCGTAAAGGCTCGTGAATAAAACGACGTAAGCCATATTCTTGTTACATTTAGTGTTAATCGTGTCAAATAAATTTGATATACCACTTGATATTGTTTACTTGTTTTATCTTGACGCTTGAATGGTTTACGTTTACATTATGTATCGATCGATTGATAAGGAAATCATTTATGTTTTAATATGTATGCAAAATATTGTTATGACCAGACTCCAGATTTTATGCGTTTACGATCAAAATGAATAGACGCAATTTAAAACAGTGAAAAGATTCGAAAACTTTAATATAAATTTCTATTCATCTCCTGTCCCTTACAATTGATGCACAAACTTTTTATTTTGCATCAAGTTCCGGAGTCTAGTTATCACATTGTTATAACCCGACAATAGTGCCTATCCGAACGTTATATAAAAACTTATAACTTATAAGAAGTTTTACTTATAAGAGTATATAAGTATATGTAAATAATAACCCCGTTCAATATGTTTTTATACCAAAAACCTTATACAAAAACAAGTTTTGTCAATCAATTTTGTAGTTGCCTCACACTAACTTCGTATGTAACTATCATTCGCGTCTGGAAGGAAGAGACTCGAGACGGAACAGGGAAAAGGGGAGACAGATTTTCTTTATTTCTGTTCGTTTTTGCTCATTTTTGTTCTTTTTTGTTAATTTTTGTTCGTTTCTGTATCAGTGTTCGCGTCTCACGTTCTTCCCGAGTCTTTCCTTCACAGACGCGGACCGTACATGTAATTATACTTAACAATAAAAATGGACTGATTACGAAAACATATCATTTTTATTCCAGGATAGAGGTCGACAAGTTCTGCTCGTTTCTTCAAATATTCCTGTGAAACTTATAGATTCGAAGATATCCGTTGACCAGAAATATTTGCTGAAATAAAATTGTGCAATTGAGTTTAAATTAACTTCCTGATGAGTTAGAGACTTCAAATTGACAATGCATTATTCGAAAAACATTTTTTTTTTAAATCTATTCGTCTTTAGTCCTGAAAATTTGTGATTGTGAATTTTTAATTGCTATGAAAATAATTGTGAGATTTTTTTAGTCCGTTTTCAATTATACCATAGATTGATAGAGTATCAAATTTTGAGTATAGAAGCGTTAACCTAATAGTTAACGAGATATTATCCAAAGAAGAAAGAAAATTTTTTCGATAATATCTCGTTAGCTATTAGATTTAGGATAAATGATTTTATTTTCAAAAATTTCTGCGTCAAATAAAATATTTTATTTTCAAAATTGTACACATATTTCAAAATAAATAGGATTATTAATTATTTACTATTTAAAATACTATTTTCCGCGGCTGTGTTTAGGAGAGAACGTCTCGATTACTTCACTGTAACAAAATGACGGAAGATAATATGGTAATTTGTTGTACGTAGACGATATAAAAATGAATTTTATTCAAAGTATAATACCCTTCAACAGATAAAACTTTTATAATGAAAAACGATACAAGTAAGTCGTGCGTGGCAACGTGAAAACTTTTTGCAACGTGAAAGAAATTCTCAATAAGAAATTACTTATCGCACGCGTATACAGAGGAACAAAGATCGGTGAAAAGAAGGGAGGATAACTTCTCGAGAAATAACTATGGCAAAAGTTTGTGAAATAACGGTGTTACACTGTATATAGAAATCACTACACGCTCTTACATCTAAAATGCCCTACGTATTACTGATTGTGATGGAGAAAACACTTGAGATCAATAAACAAATTTTCACTGTTCCATTAATATGATCTTTAATCGACATTGCAGTTGTTAATCGTTTGGCAATGAATAGACAGCGGATTTTATGCATTTATGACAAAAGGCTAGTAGGTGTAATTTAAAACAGCAAAAATATTCGAATAAATGTAGAGAAGCTGTTACAATATTTTCAACCTATAAAATAAACATATTTTCAAAGAAAATTTCTATTTTACTCGAGTTTGTTGTAATCCAGGTGGAACAATTTTTATTTTCCATAAAGATTCGCTGTCTAGTAACGAGAGCGCAACTCAAAATATATATGAACTTTTCAACTGTATAGCTAGTAAATTATTTACAAACCGCTGTGTTTCGGAAGCTTGCTTGACAATATTTAGGACTAACAATAATAATCTTAATACGTTTACAATATACGAAATTTCCAAATACTTATGCGATACAAAATTATTTTCAAAGCATGATACAGTTTCATTTTATGTACTTCGTTCACAGAATTCATTGATGAAATAAATAAAATTTTACTGTAACACCCTTGAATTCGTCTGGAAAAATGTTAATTTGCATTAAGTTTCGCAGTACAATAATACAATTCTAATTAATTTCATGAAATAACACGAGACGTTTCAAGACTGTAAGTATTAAATTATTTCAAAGCTCGTGAGAATGCGGTGTCATCGAAATACAGAAATGATCTTGAAAATCTTTCAACTTTTTCGTTTATAAGTCAACTGTTTTGTATCGAGTTATTATAATCTTTATAAAATTAAATATAGTAAATGGCAAATAATAAAATATTTCGACAATAATAATATAGAGACGGCATTGAAACGAAATTGATATTTGTTACTAGGCTGCGAATCTTCATGTAAAATAAAACTTGTCTGCATCGATTGCAAGAAATAGAAACTAAATTGAATGTGATTTTAATGGAGGAGATTGTATGTATAATATGTATATAAAAATTTTGAATTTCATCTACTCCATTATGCTATAAACGCATAAAGATCTGCAGTCTATTTGTAACTTATTTTCCGGCTCTTGCAATCAGTAAGAAACAGGAAACAATTTAAAGAGAAACATTGTTTCGTTAATTTTATACCTATAATCCTGAAACACCTCTTGTTTACCTCGCAGCAAAACAAAATAATCGATAAACGTGTGTTACAAAACATTTTCACTTTTTTAGAGCTGCGCCATCCTGATCACGGATAAACCACGCTATCGTTCTGCTTCTCGTCAGTTTTTCGTCATTATTTTGTTGAATAAAAAATGAAGATCATAACAATTTCGCTAAACGTCAATTACTATTGAATATGAAATTAATCGTTTTGTGTCAATGAGTTGAGAGTATTTCTACTTGAAATTTCATCTACATTGCAACTTTCGGAAAATATTACATGCCCTTGGCTTCTTACGTATTTGTTGCACACGCATACACATGTTGCGTATATTGTTTTATGGGTATTGAATGGTTGAAGACCATGTGCTTACGAAAAATAGTAAAAGTGCGTAGTTAAATATATATATATATAACATTTATGTATACATATATATAAATATTGCCCAAAATATGAATTTCATACTCAAGTTATGTATGTGTGTATGTATGCAGGTATGTACAGTAAAGCCTTGATCTAAGAAAAAACATAGACACGAACAACGCGGTCAATTACTATTTAGTGTCATTTTAATCAGAAAAATGATTCAAATAAATTGGCGAAGTCCCATAAAAAATAAGGAAAAATAAAGAAGTTTTGTAATTTTTAATGTTAATTAATCCGAGTTGACGATCTGCAGTAATGTTAATTAATTTAGTTAACTAGTCAAAGTATAATTGTTAATTACACTTTACACTGTAGTGGAGAGGATCTTTTAGCTTAGACCGAAGCTTTACTGTACATGTAATAATAGTAACGTAGAAGGATCGTGAAACTGATATGTGTGTCATCGAAATAGTAATACGTGTAAGTATCATAGTGTTGTGATTGAAACTTACTCTTTTCGTCCAGCATTCTTTCAAATGTATGTTTCTCTGTTTTCGGCATTTCGCTTCGCCCTCGACCTATCTTAACTATGTTTCTCTCGTAAAAATTATGTCTGCCGAAGGCATTGACAGTTTCGCGCTTCGAAATTTACTTTGACGCACCCAGGATTTAATCTTGGGGGGGGAAGGGGAGAGGACGAGTTGAAGAAAATGGCCTTTTTTTTAACAAAAATATCTGTCAACGGTAGCCACACATATTTAATTCTATATATATAGGGAAAAGATGTTCAAAGTGTTTAGTTTTACATATAACATATCCAAAAATCCTTGAAATCGGAGAGGAAGCAGCTATTCTACGGTTTAGCTAACTTTCCAGTGGTTTGTTTCCCTTTTCTTGGGGGGGAGGGGCTTGGTCCCCTGGCTCCCCCCTCCCCTCCCCCTCCCCCGAGTGCGCCCACTGCGAAATTATGTGGTATTATACACAATATATATTATGTACGTATGAAAGACGCGTGTTTTAATGATCTGTAAGAATCTGATACGTTATACACATAGTGTCTATGTAAGGTGAGACGCGGCGTTACAAAGTTTACAAACATATTCTACATATGCGCGAGAACACATTAGAAAAAAGTTCTTATAAACCGCTTATACACTGGAGATACAAAAATTCCTATTCGAAATAATACTTTTCAAAAAGATGACCAATATAACTGCCATTTACGACTAGACGGACATCGATATGGTAGAATAGTAAATTGTTAGTCTCTTTTTGCACACAGTAGGACCTGAAACGAAGTCTTTCGCACAGCAACGTGAAAATAAAATAATACATATATTGTATTTAAATTACAGTTTTTTTTTCAAAAAATTTCAACTCATTAATTGAATTATCTTCCAGTTAAGTCGATTTACCAAAACCCTAGTGTGTCTGCACGATTTCGACAATGTCTACACCAGGATGGCTCTTACTTCCAACTTTTCAATTTCTTTTACGACATCCCCGAGGGTTGTTCCAAATAGTTAAAGAAAAGGAAAACGTGCCCCAAGACGATTAAATATTACAATAATTAATTTAATACTCAAATCGTTTTTTCCGAATATCTTCGAAACTATTTACTTTTTTTCGTCGAACAAACGGTTTCCGAAAAAATTAAGAAGAACGTCGGATCAAAATCCAACAATTTTCTCTGAAATTTGAAAATTGAAGTGTGATTCCATTATCATTCCATTATTAGTGATTTCTTTTCAATTATTTAAAACAACTCTGAGGGGATGCTGTAATAGAAATTTTGACAAAACTTTTTGACAAGAATAAAGAAGAGGTCACCCTAGTCTACACACTCCATAATATATTCATATTTTTTTAATAATTCATGTCGCACCTCACAATTGTTGCAACCTCGAAATAAGAGCTCTAGACATTCCTCTTTATTATGTAACAAATACTTTTGCATTACTAATACATACATACATATATGAACAAACATTGATAATACTCTTTTGAACATAGTTTATCCATTTTACAGAATTCGTAGCTGCTCTTGATATGATCTGTGCAATTGAGAATATTTCTCTTGTCATTAATACTTTATAGATTGCATCGCATTGCTGAAAAATACTATACAATAAAAAATGTATGGAGCCATTCTTAAACATTTCAACGAACCTCTTAATCGCGTCAGCAGGTATTCTAAACAAAAAATTATTCTCGACAATCCCGAAACAACTGAATCAAAATGAAAATGTGAAAGAAAATATAATATGCGTTAATTTGTTGATACAAATAGAAACAAAAATTTGCGTATCTCACCCTACGCATGTATCACGTCAGATATTCACATGTATGTGTGTACATATATTACTCGTATCTCTCTCTCTCTCTCTCTCTCTCGTATTTAATAAAAGAATAAAAATAAAATATCCTTTCCTGAAAATCTTACACATTATATTAGTTCATTAGTAAATTCCATTTCGCCTAATTTTAATTCCTAGATTGTCGGCATCCGCTTTTACTATTACTCGGTCATAATGGTTGCGAAACGCAATAATTCCTTGTTTAGAAAATCGCCAAGTGCTTGGCTCATTTTAATAACAATGCAGTTTTTATGATTTCCCCTATTCACTTTCTAGCTTTTTCACTAGCGCGAAATTCGTACCGATGATATTTCGCTTTTTTTATCAAAAAGTATATATCTACAAACATTTGTTCTTGTTGAGCGTGGTCAACGCTAAAACGATGCGAATTAATTTAATCGTAATCCTTATGAATTAGCACAGTATCGCTTTAATTTTTGGTCTCGCTTGTAACTTACGCCTAAATATTGTCTCATTAAAAAACTAAAGTTCTGGGTTACAAAACGCGATACATGCAAAAGTGAAAGACGAAACTTCTCGATCTTATCTTAATGGTAGTTCGGATATTGGAACGTTTTCGAATTGATGCAAAGAAGACTAGCAACGGCTACAGGATCCAGTGTCGACATGTCGAGGCTTGTGTCCCCGCTCTACCTTTCCCTACTACGTCGGCTCAGTTACGTGTCCGGTACTGACAGAGGGAGGGGGTAACTGTTTCCCCTCATAGGATACTGATAGGATCGAAGTTACACCCGTTACAAGATATCAATGTGTTTCTCAGTCATGCATATGGAACTTATACAATTTAAGGAAGTGGATTCCTTTGTCCAGGATTGCAAAGGTGCAGGATTCGCATTCTCATTTCTCGCTAATGCAAAAATTAAGTATTTTAGTAGTGAAAAACGGTAGATGAGTAACAAATATTTCTTTTTAAATACGCAGGAAATATCAATTGCATGTTACGAGGAAAATACTTTTTTCTAAATATTAAATTAATCTTGTTTCATATTAGAAGTAGAATATTTTTTCCTACTCTATACAGAGAATCTTTATTCTTGTACAATATTCAGATCCAATATTTTTCTCGTATGAAAAAATGTGGCTTAAAAAATATTTTTCTAATATTTGAAAAAAATATCTATTTAATATTTTTGTTGTACTAGGGTATACTCGGTCCGATAGTCTGAACTGTATAATCCGACCTTTATTCGGAAGCTATTTTCACAGCTACATACTGTCCAATAATTAAAATTACGCCTTGTAAACGAAAAAATAGGACTTTTGTATCATGAGAGAAATGAGAACGCGAAATCCGGACCCTTGCAATCCTGGAAACGAGCCTAGTCGCCTTAAATGCTGATGAATCAAATAAATACAAAGTGTTCTGCATACTACAACAGACAACCGATTAGGAAATAATTCTGCAGGCAAAAGTGGGACGAAACTAAAGAGCAGTTTTTTGTTTGACGCATTCTTTTCGAAAAAAGCTAGTTTAAAAATCCGTCGGGATCGCGTGTTTTAGTATGGCAAGCTGTAGAATCGGCAGTTCATGGTGTCAGACGCACTAGACACGGATTCCTGTCTAATTGCACAAGCATATTCGTTGAATTTTTTAAACACAATTTACTCGAAAACGGAACGTCAAATGAAAATATTGTATCCTTCAGTTTCGTCTCACTTTTGCGCATAAAATTATTTTTTCTAATCTCTTTTTGTCCATTGTATGCGGGACACCCTGTACATCGACATTCTATATGACCATCACTGTGCTGTAGCGTGTGTATTTATTTTTTTTTTATATTAAACAAATTCGAGTATTGTACGGATAAATAGACTTGTATAAAATGTAGTTCCTACGGTATCGAGAACACTTAGGCCCTCCACACACGGGTCGATCGTCGATTTGGTCGATGCGATCCAAATCGACTGAAAACCAATCGACCCTTGTGTGGAGGGCCTTACAGCGAAGCACGGTAGGGGCAATATGGAATAGTTGATAGTGGAGGAACCGATGCAAATGAAGTTGCGAAGCGACAGCGGGCTGAAGTTGCCCGAGACTGGATCAGGAGATAAAAATGATACCTGGAAGACACAAAAGACATTTCGTGGGAAATGATTAAGGCACTGAATGTGTTCGCATATTTACAAAGGTAAAATGTCACATCTCTTTTGTCTCGGTGTAAAATATTCTAAATGTTGGAAGACTTTAAAGTTGATCGATAAGGCATTCGCCACTTTTGATTCGGTAAAACGGCAATATTTATGTAGTCAAATTGAGAAAACCCTTTGTCCGTATATGAATAGACTCCAAGTTAAAATGTTGATTTCACTTTGAATCAGCAAATATCACAGCTTAGAAACAGTTTCGAGAATACGCGCATTGAAAATTTATTGTGTAAGCCGTTTACAGCGTAAATGATGGAATAAAGAGAGGCGGACGAATTCTGTGGAAAATGGTTACGAGGATGATTAATGAAAATAATTCAATGATTATTACATCTTTTTTGCACGATATCAAGATTTTTGAGAAATAAGAGTCCAGAACGCGACATCAAATAAAAATTGATTTCTTCATACTTTTGATATGAACATTTATTTTCACACTTGTTTAACTGTGCATTGCTCGATCGAATACGGTACGAATATATAAACACCTGCACTGTAAAACTGACTAAAAAATCAATACGGTTCTCTAGTTCATATAACTTATAATGAAATCTCCAATTTGTTTAAGATGTTGAAGGATATAAAACAATTACACGAAGCTACTACAATTAAGGGCCTGTTCAGACACGGCGGAAACCGCACGTTTTCGACCGCACGGATGCGTGTGAACGAATCCATAGACGCTAATGTAATAAGATCCGCGTGGCCGAAAAAGCGCGGTTTCCGCCGTGTCTGAACAGGCTCTAACGATTTATCACAACCACATGTTTTTCTAATCGATACTGAATAGATAGACTCTTGTCACCGTAAGTAGTTAAGTCTTTTTTTACACACATGAAAAGGTATGTGAACAGTATATCTATACGAAGTATTCTCTTCAGTGTTGCTGTTATCGTAAAAATGCACGGGGTGGATCAGCTAACGTGTAAACCTTAAATATCTCTGTTCGTTTTAATACCGTGAGAAATCTAAAGAATAAATATTTGCTTTAAACGAGTAAATATCGTATTGGAAAATTAAATTTTTCAAGGTAGTGTCTTCCAAAATTCCAAAGTTATCGCTGGATTGCGGATATTTATACATTTGTGGCTTATGAAAATTTTTAAAAAATGCTGGAATAGAAAATTCGATAGAATTTAGTAAGATTTTTATTTGTCTTCGCTCAGCAAAGACTGGTTCCATTAAAGGTATGATTTTATTTCATGCCACTTTCTTAAAATTTGTTCATAAAAACTGAGTACTGCATAAAAAACCGCAATCCAGTCTGATCACTATCTTTCTGAGAGCATTAAAATTACTATGGTTACATTTCAAGCAACATCGACGACCCTAAAATGCGGGAAAGTATAGCCATTAAAAAGCCTGTTCATCATAATATTTGAAATAAATATGTATTTATCTTAAAAGAAATCTTTCACATCATTAAAACTAATGGAGATATTTTCGTTTCCAGTCTTACATGACTCACTCGACAAGTGTGCGTCACTGTTACTCGGAACGACAAATTTACAAAATTTGCAATCCATGTGGTTTTCTAATGTTTCCAATATATTTATTAAGAGTTTCAAGATTCGTCATTTCGAGTAAATGTATACTAAGTTATCGAATTATTTGAAAATCGGTAAAGTGTTACTTCGCAATGTACATGTAATGGATGGAATCAGTGTCAAGGATTGATTTACGTTGAATCAGAATTCTTTATGGCAGAGCCGAGAAACTGGCGGTCCATGGGCCGCACACTATTTCCCTCCCCTGTTATTACTGTGTCGATGAACGATGAATGAAGTTTACGATGGAATTAACGTGGTTCATCCTGTAAATTGTATAAATCAAGAAAAAAAAACAGTGCATCGAATTGTATGGAAAACTATTTTATTTTAAATTTGTAGATGCAGGGTGAATGCTCTTATCATGCTTGATTTTTTGTCATCGACGATAACAGCAATATTGTAATTACTACTCAATCCGATAACGATTGAGGAATTCGTGATATTGTAATTACTACTCTATCCGACCTGATTGCGAATTCGGGTATCCAACCACCCCTAATATCCTATGAAAGAAATAGCTTGAGCAGCGCAGTGGGGAAAACAGACTTTTCTCGATTCAAAAAGAAATATCTTTCGATAGAAATGAGGCAGAGCGATGATTTTTTTTTAATTAAAGCTGAAACTTTGCAGAATATGGGAAAACTAGGGATATTAGGGTATGAATGTTTTTAACCTTTAAAAAATAAAAGTTTTACTATAATTCGATTTTTTTTAATCCTGAATTCGTACACACATTTTAAGACCAGATTTGAAATCAGCGTGAAAAAATCTACGGGAAGCGATACACAGTATGTGAAAAAAAATTTCTTGTCGTGATAACGTAGAAACGACTTTTTAGTGAAATTGTGCAACTTTGACGAATTTTCTCAAGGTTAAAAACCGTTCGTACCGTAATCTCACTATTTTTCCCATATTCTGCAAAGTTTCAGCTTTAATTTAAAAAAAGAAATTTCATCGCTCTATCTCATTTCTATCGAAAGTTATTTCTTTTTGAATCGAGAAAAGTCAGTTTCCCCCACTGTGCGCCGCGCAGCAGTTCCCCGGCTCTGGAAACAAAGTCGAGCAAGGAGTAGTGCCGAAAAGTGGAAGACTAAAAAGTTAATTGTGAGAGTCGCGCAGCGACGACGAGGAAGAGATTCCACGATTCTGCTTTACGGCATTTAACCCTTAACACTCGAATGGTGACCCTGAGGTTGCACTAAAAATTGCTGTACCATTATTAAATATATCGGCGTCTAATCAATTACTAAACATTCATTATATAGATATCACGTTCATAAAGTTTCATCATAGGGATGAAATCGTAAGGGGATGGAAATATTCTAGGTCGGAATAAATGTTTAATCTTTCGAGTTAAAGTATTTCCGAGTGAAAAGGGTAAATGTAGATTATTCGTAGTAATAAATAGAAGGAACCACGGAGAGACGAGACAGTGGATGCTAATAGAAGGCAAAGGGAACAGTCGTTTTCTGCGAGTAGTCGTCAATTCATTAATATAACCAGGTATAAAAGAGTTACCAGCCTATTCGGGTAGAACCGTCAATCAGCGATCACCTTAGGTATATGTAGACAGCGGATTTTATGCATTTATAGCAAAACTGTAGTGGTGTGATCTAAAACAGTAAAAAAATTAGAAGAATTTAAAAATGCTGTTATGTTATTTTCAATTTATCGAACGTACGGTGAAAGAGAATAAATTTCTATTTCGCCGGAGTTTCTTGCAATTCGGGTACAAAATTTTTGCATAAAGATCCGCTGTCTAATAAATCGAATAGGTGGTTTGTAATATTCAGACTTGCATTATTGGGACACGGACAACTGTAAAATATAAAAAATGCAATTGGCTCAACCTGTACACACGGTAGGAAGAATACAAAGTGTACGAGTCACAATGAAATATTGGATCGTGAACTATTCACGGTGGAATTATAATCCTGATAAACGGACGAGGAAGAATCGTTGAAGACGATAGAGATTGCATGAATGACTAGAAAATGTTCTTTATGTATATTTTTTCGTAACAAGAAATATACGGATGAACCGCAGACTTGGTTTACAACCTAACAATATAAAAAATAATTAAGTAGTATTATTATTAATATGTACGATTTCTTGCGTCCCTTTGCCTTATTTTAGTGTCACGTAAGTAGGAATACACACGCGGTTCAATAGCGAATTGGGCAATCTGGAGGAAGTAACAGAACATTAGGGAAGGTCTCCAAATTTTTAATTACATCGAAGATTATTACTTTATCGTCGTGAGAGGCTTCAATCATTCTTTGTGCTGATAGTATACGCCGATAATTATAAATGTGATCCGAATAGAATGCATTAGAACAATAATTGTGTCATTAAGTAGAATTTAATTAAATTCCAACTATAAAATTCGAAATATCTCAAAGTGAAAAGTATACGAGTTAAGTCACTTTCATAATCATTGGCACACATGATTCCAAAATTGTAGATCAGTGAAGCATAAACTTGTACAAACTCGTGATGTCTGTTACTTCTCCGGTATACATATAAAGGTGTTTAATCTAATAAGATAGTATCAAGAAAGATTAATAAGTTGATCTTGAAAGTCTTAACACGCTCGTGTGTTTACTGTTGCTTTTATATTGCTATCTACCCGTACTCAATTTACTGATCAATATTCGTAATATTAACCAGTTATTTACAGTTTTAAAATGGAATCCCATTTATCAAGAGTATTTCAACTGTTGAGATCACAAATCTAGAAATAATACAACACTGCTTCTTTGCATCAATTAAACTTAGTACACGTATCATAGAAACAAGATTAAGTCTATTGTCTTTCACCTTTGCCTCACAGTTTCTTCAAGTACAATTCCAATTCGAATATTTTCTACCCGTGACACTTATAATTTTATGTAAACTACGGACAATTCCTCAGTTGTAAATAATAAAATATTATTTTTTCTTTTCAATGTGATATCTCAGTATTCAGACATACTATTTTTTTTAAAAAAGGCAAGCCTCTTTTAGAATCGGAAAGATATTTGAAAAAAGAAAGAATTATATATTTAAGTATCGAAGCATTGTAGATAGACTTTTCTTGTCGCCTGTAAATCGGTACACTCAATGCACCCTTTTTTGTCTGCTAATTATTTATAAAATCTGTATCTACGTCCAGGCACGATAAAAAATATAAAAGTTTGTATTATGATTGTCATCGGAAAGTTTACAGAAACGGACGAAGAACGATTTAAATATTATAATTAGGATTGCAATATAACAATGGAAGAATGTGTCGAAACGCTTGTAAAAATTTCAAAATCTCCATTGAATTCTGAATGTAGACACGTAACGGTACGTATTCGCGTTTTTAATACATTTTTTTTCTCAAAAAATACTCTGACTGCACCTTCCAGAGCATCTGAAGCTCATTTAAAAAAAAAACACCATCGTATAGTGAAAATTTATAAAATAATTTGAATCTTAAAAATAAAAGAGCAATAATGCACACCATTACGTATTACTTTGTTACGCGTAATGTAATATCAAGTTAGTTTATATCGCTGACATCTACCCACTTATCTTTTATTTTTCGATATTTACAAATTCGGCGGTAACAAATGAACCGTCGTTTATCAATTCCATAATTTCCTCTTTATCGTGTTTGTTAGTTCCTCGATTCGGAACATCGAAAAGTTTAACCCCTCAAACCGATTGCTTTTCATCGATTAAAAATTAAATCGTATATAAACAGTTTTACGAAAACATTATGACTAACGGGTATAACTTAAATCTAAACGATTCGAACAAACTAAAAATTAATGTGCATATAGTCCGTACATACCGTAAGGAAGTTATATACAAATAAGTAACTTCATTTTTTATATATAATATTACATCCTCTGTACAATAATATTAATCACGCGAAATCATTTTGTACAACGAAATGATTTGAGAGGTTAACGAAACTACCTAAAAACGCGTTTGACTAAACCATATTTGCTAACTAATGATCTTTTATGTTCATCCACCAACTTGTTTAGCGGGCCACGGTACGACCAATCGATTTTTTTACGTTTACTCCACACTGATTCATTTATGGTCTCGAGCCAATTACTATTTATTGCATCTTCATAAAGAATGTTGCATCCTTTTCAAGGAAATTACGATTGATCGAGGTTCGAAGCAAAATGACAAAACAGCGAGTTGTTTCATTCTCTTCTAGTATAGGTACGAAATGTTTGCAAAGAGTTTCCTCATCGACAAACGATTCGCGCTATTGCATGAATAATGGAATAAATGCTAAAATGTAATGCACTGATATTCTCTTATTTTTTGTCTAGGAAAAGTAAATGCAAAATGTCACATGAAATTGATACAAAATTGATTGAATATTACGAGGTATGATATTTTCAAGTATATATTAAGAGTTTATTTGATATGAATTCTCTCTCTGTTGTATGCTTCGCAAAATTTTGTAGAAAACAACGATTCCAAGATTCAAAATGTATCTTAAAATAAGTTTAGCGAAGTATCTACTTCAGTAAAATACGTAACTTATGTGAAAAGATTTCGTGGCGCTACAATACATTAAAGAAAAGGAACAATATTACAACCTTCGATAAGATTGTATCACAACCGAAATGAGTGAAACAACCGAAATAATTGAAGTAATTGTTGCAGCAAATTCTTAAATAGCATTGAAGACGTTTGTATGCTGTCAAAGTAAATAAGAGACCATAAATAAATAAAAATTTGTAATAATTTTGTATAATCGTACAGCTTAAGGGCCCCCTGGTGGAATTTAAATTGATTTCCACTGTGGTTTGTGGGGACCCCCCCTTAAACGTCAGGGAAGTCCTCTTGGAACCCACAGCGCTTTGCTTTGTTCTTCGTCTACAGCAGATTTCACTTGCGTACAGATATACGCAACATTCACTCCGGCAGGTATTACAGCTGAAACAAAATTAAATTAAAAATAAATGGGGGAGAATAGAAAAGTATAACAAGCCCCACAATGGCTCCATTAAGATACTTGTACTTGTCTAACGCTATTTTAAAGTAAAATACGAATACACGTGTATAAATTTGTAAGAATGTCAAGTGCAGTAAAATACTGATCACATGTAAGTACAAATAATTCAGATGTAATCCTATGAGACAATAATACTAAATTATATTGTGCAACAAATAATTATATATAAAAGCTACAAGATATAAAAGATTAAAGTTCTACCCCACCCTTTTTCTGCAAACAATTTACAATAAATAAATATTTTATTTAGAAATTTCAATAATATTTTAAGACACAAGTAGATCAAGTACTACTTCTCCAAATGGATAAAGGACTTTCTGCAATTTAGAAAATTACAATGTGAAAGTTACAAAAGTGATCATTAATTAGGTTTACTATTTACTACATCACCGCCTTATTGACGCGTATAGGCAATACTTGTCGGCGTCCGCGTTTCATAAAATTTGCGTTTCGTGGTCTATCGACAAGAGCCATAGTTAAAGAGTTGAAAAAAAAGAAACATCTGTTTTAATTATAAATACGCAAAAGACCGATTGTTATTTAACTCAATACTCGTAATCGTAATTGTAGGTAAAGTTAAAAATATTGTTAAAACGAGACTTTCATAATTTAAAAAACAATGATCATATAAATGGCAGTAACTCACCAGAAATATAATGCCTGTATTCGGCCTCAAATTTTAGTGCTTGTTCGTACATTTCTTTCGCAGCTTTAGCACTAACTTTATCGCTTGGATACCTAGAATCCTTCACTTCTTTAATTTGTTTTGTATTCTTGAATTTAATCAATAATACTATTGGATAGATTTGATGTCGATGAAGTCGCTCGATCGATGCAATCGATACATCCAAGATACAATGAGTATTCTAAAATGAAAAAATTATTAAAAATATATGCGTAGTTACAAATGGAAAATTTCAAAAAAATATAATTTAACTCGAGAAACGATTAATAAACTCGACACAATTCATTTTTAGCTGATCAATCTGGTATGTCTACGCGTTTTATATAAATAACATTATCAATATTATGTATGGCATTGGATAAAAAAATACCCTACCTTCTCACAAATGTCCTTGACAGCTTGTACTGTAGTACACTCGAAATAGCTTCCTTTTTTCCTGTAGTCTACATAAAGTGCGTCACGCAAACCTTGTTCGAGCGTTGATTGAGAACAGTGCATCGCTTCTGCGAGACACCTAGTGAATTGACCAGGAAATTCTTGTAATAGTTTTGTAACTACACATTCGCTCAGTGGTCCGATAATCAATACCGGTCTTAAAGCTGGATCTGTAAAAGATGAAATTACCATTGAATAGTTCAATATTGTCAAGAGATTTTAAAGTTGCATTCTATAAATAGATGTGTGTAAAGCAGACCCAACATTCAACAACACGCTATTAAAAATACACATGAATCCAACGAAAATAGAATAAACGAAAATACAATATAAATTTAAGTTTTAAGACGAACTCCTGTTTTCTTAATCAAAAAGCCATAATAATTTAATTTTTAAAAATGATTAGTCGTGTTAATTTTGTTCCCTCGTACAATGTTTGTTCTTCTTTATGTTTAAAATTGTTTATGTTTTTACGCACGAGATAAATATTTCTTAATAAGACGTATTTTATTTTATTTATATAAAAATCGCTACCGCGCCTCCTTCCAGAATCATATTTTTGAAAAAGCTGTTCCAAATCATGGAAAATATTTGAAAAATTGCTTGTATCGGGAAATTTAGGCCATAATATAACAAGCAGTGTCTGTGACAACAATTTTTAAAAAATATTATAAAAGTACAAATACTTACAATCCAATCTTTCGACACGTTGGTAACTCGCTGGAAGAGTTTCTTCGTTCAATGTGCCACTATCACTGTACCAACCCAAATTTACACCTGTAAGGTGTGATAACTCTTTACTGTCCCTACTAGAAGAACGTTGATGTTTTTTCCGACGGAAGAAACTTCTTCTCGCACTAGTACTACCTCGTCTAGTGGTATCTGTTTCCAAATCGCCCAATGAACGTCTTAAAAGCAAATCTTCTTCAACCCTAGAAACACATTATTCGTGAAACAATTTGTCACGCCGGTAAATTGTAACACTACGAGGTGTGTTTAAAAAAGTAACAGTTGTATTAGTCCGATTCACGCGATTTTTTCTTTGTTGTAAAATGATAAGATTCATGTTAGACGAATAAATAAAATTCCCGGTAGTTTTTCAACACACCTCGTAGATAGATACGAGTCGAATTATTGCGAACGTACTTGAATTTGCTTGGAATTATTCCACAGGTTTGTCTTCTTCCAGTTTGATCGACTAACCAAGCTCTCCAATGGCCTGGAGTACCATTGAACATAGTATTGTCGACATATAAAATATCATCTTTATTAAATCTAAGTTGTAGGCTATCTCCTACTTCGCCCACTCGATCGAACATCGCTTTCACATAAAAACTGTCGCCCGGTTTATCTTTTACTTCGTTATACCTCTCAGGTACGTATTGAGCAATCAACGTCACTTTATCTGCTGGCCTAGCCAATTCCAGAGCCGCTTGTTCCGCGGTTGCCTGCCTCAGATCTACACCGTTGTATTCTAGTATACGATCACCGGTACGTAGACCTGCCTCTTCCGCGAGGCAACCTGGTTGTACCGAATGTACAAATATACCAACGCCGTTTCCACCGACCAGCGAAATACCCAAATTCGAGCATTTTCTGGTCTCGATGAATAAGTACCTAGGTTCACTTGGTGGTGGACTTTTACGATTTTGTTCTTCTTGCGTAGGACTTCTGACGGTAGCGTTTTGCCGTTGCAACGTGGTCGCTGCCTGATTTAATTGTGCTCGCGTGAGTGAGTTGGCGGTAACGCGCAACGTATCGAGAGTCGCCGAATTACGCATATTGTCGAGCGTAGCTGAACTGCGAAGTTCTGGTTTTCTAATGTTGATATCTAAGGACGCTGACGCTCTAATTTGTCGCTCTCTTTCTTCGGTACCCCGCACTTCCAAGGAAGCAGAATTCCTGATGTCTCTTTCTCGAATGGTGCGAGGTGGTTCCAAGGTATTCGAAGTTTCGCGCATGATAGTCAACGTGTTGGATGTTTCACGCTGTGTACTTAAGCTACTGGAAGCATCTCGTTCAGGTTCTGAACTTTCCAACTCGATCGTTGGTTTTCTCGTAGCCTCTGGACTGTTACACGGAGTTGGCGATCCACTACGGCTACCAGCCTGAGCACCACCAGCTTCTGACGAGCTCGAAGAAGCAGACCCTTCTAATTCGTTGTATTCTGATTTGTTTAAAAAAAAAGAAAAGAAAAAACCAAGTGATATATATATTTATATAAATACAGGCTTACAGGCTTAGACGGGGTAAAGGAAGAACCATGCGATAACTATAAATAATAATTACATATATATGTATATATATATATAGGAAAGGTGCAAGACAACGATTCGTATAGTGCAAATTGTGAGAGGGATTTACTACTCGTTCTAATATAGACACTGTACTCACTGTCTGGACTGTACTGCACCAGCATCGTAATGGAATTACCGCACTGACGCAACACATTGGCAGCAAGTTGGTACGTGGCGCTCCTCATATTAATACCACAGACTTCGAGCAATTGATCGCCAATTTGTAGACCGACTTGAGACGCTAAACTGTGTTCGCTAACAGTAGAGACAAAGACACCACCGCTTTCCAAACAAGAGATCTGAATTCCTAACGGCTCGACCGACTTGTCTATATGAACTCTGCGAAGTTCTCCAGGTGCCGGCCTAGATTGAGAATAACAATACTCTGGCATGCTGGACCGTTTATTGCTACTACTTCCTCTGACCGTTCCTCCAGAGCTAGTTCCACCTCCGGTACCAGGACTAAGTACTTCGACGTGGAATGTTGGCATCGGGCTGCCTCTTTCCGATGTCCTTTCTATACTGCCGGTAGACAATTTACCCACGCTGCTTTTCGAGGTTACACTAGGATTCGATGGTATTCGAAAACGTTGATTTTCCTTCTTTCTTGGAAACGTTCCACCTTCGTAGCCATGCGTGTATGCTGGTACGTCGTATGTAGTGCCGATCGGTGGAGCGCGAGATTTGTGATAATGCAAATCTACGGAGGGTGTGTGCAAGTGCCCGAATCCTGCTTGCGGGCCGGGGCTATACGAAGGTTCGAAACAGTAAGATCGTGCATCAGGAAGTCCTATCGACTCCCCGGACTGTGCAGACGGCAAAGATGGCGGGGAAGGGTATCTCGAAGGTAAAGAGTTTTGTTGATGGGGATGCGGATGCGAATGCGTATAGGGAGGAAATGAAAAATTACCAGTTAACTGCTGCCTCGTGCCGCTGGTCGACGATGTTGATGAGCCGGCCCCGGAATAAAGTTGAGATTGCGCTCTATTATGCTGCAACGTGTCTACTTGGTTGTCGTTGCTAGGAATATATTTTTGCGCCCTCTTCTTCGAGAAATAATCTACGTCTTTTCCCGTGTTAACCGACTTTAACGAGAAGTCGATACTAGTTTCGGACGGTGTCAGCGTAGAGCTCAGTCTACTCTCCGTGTTCTCGAATTCGCCGGTCGGTTTCTTATCTAGCGGGATATCTTTGAACTGCACCACTGGAGTAAAGGATTTCTGACTAAATAATTGTCCAGTTTTCGGGAAATTTGGTAATGGTTTTTCTACGGATTTATAAACTGTATGCCGATTATTCACATTGGAGAAACTGGTTAAGGGAATAGGATTAGAAATACGATTATAATTATAACAGTCATACTTGGGCGGTTGATTAAGGAGAACACTTAAGGGCAGCCTTTCTTTTGTCTTACGTGGATGTAAAATAGTACCGGTGCCATTCTGTATTAGAGGCCCGCCTCTGGCTTTCGGCCACGTACCTCCATTCTTCTCAATCTTTTCGGTTCCCCGTCGCTTACTTCGTTTCAATACCCCGTTATTTGCTTTCTTGTGATAGCTCTCTATCACCGAGTCTAATTCCGCTATCGCATCTTGCTCTTGCTCGAAGGTGTTCGGACTGGAATTACGATGCCGTTTCTTCTTTTCTTCGCGATCCTTGCTATGTTTACGTCCCCGTACTATGTCGATCTTCTCCCGTATATTATCCCAAGCGTTGCTAATACCGCTTGGCTTCTCGCTGCTAACCGACTTTGAAACTTTGTAAACACTTCTATCACCGAAGTTCGCTGCTAAATATCGTCTATCGTAATCGTCCGATGCTGTCTTCATCATCATTCTCTCTTGCTCCGTTTGCGAACAACTGTTCACCATTTTCTGTTTCTCCGTGCCAAAGCTACCATCGATGGTCATTGTTTCCGAACTAGTCGCCGAAGGTAATGGTATTCCTTTTAGGGTGGTAATAGTTAAAACATCCGTGCTCGTGTCGTTTAAAATTGTCATCGCTTCGTGACTCGAATTTATACCTTCCATAGTTTTGCTATTAATCTAACAAAAAAGAAATATTAATTGATATCAATCGGGAAACATTTATCGGTAAATATTCGTATATTGTAAACACGTACATTTAATACTCTATCTCCAACAGCAAGATTACCATCTTTCGCGGCTAAACTGCCGGGTGATATCTTCGAAATGTACACACCAAGTTCCAAAGAAATTCCGTGAGGAACCGATCCAACTGGTAATTGCGTTGTCCTTAACGATCTTCTTGTAACGCGTCGCCTTCTTACCGTTAACGTAGCAGAACCCACCGAACACGTACGCAAAGTTTCCATTATGACACGCGTAGAAACCGATGTGCAATCGACGTTATTTACCCGCATAATGCAATCGTTCACTCTCAATTTTCCTTCAGCGACGCTACCTGTTATAACTTGAGCTACGTAAATTCCCGTGTCGTTTGGATAATACGGACTGTCACGACCTCCAACCAGCGTCACTCCTAAATCACGATCCGTGTCTAAACATAGTCGACTAAGGTCGAAATGAGTGGTGAGAATTTCCCAATCATTGATATCCGTGTCGATCGCAGAGTCATGGGAATGCGCCAAACCCGTCGCAAATTGACTCACTCTCAACGCGTGATCACCAGATTCGATCTTCTCCTTAAGATCCTTCAGTTCTTTCGATGCCTCGTTCCGTTGCTTTTTAATATCATCGGAATCACGTAAAGCACCCGCTAATTCCGACACTGCACGATCACGTTCTTTTCTTAATCGATCACACAAAGTTCTAATACTTTCTCTTTCTAACACTATTTTATCTCGTTCGCTGAAAGCCCAATCTCTTCTTCGTTTCGATACTTCTGCCTCTTGAAGAGCCTCCTCGAGTTCTGCTTGCAATTTGTCCACGGATTTCCTCAGTTTATCCAACTCCAAATTTGCCTGATCCAAATTGTCCATACGTTCTTTGTCCCTTTTAGTATAATCCGCAGTACTATTTTCTCTTTCGGCTTCTTTATTCGAATTATCTCGTTCGCGATTATACGAGTGCAGTTCCATACGATTTTTGTAATCTCGGTTAGAACCTTCGGAATAATCTCCAAACTTCTGGCGCAATTGGTTGCATTGTTTTAAAGCTTCGTCTCGATCTTGCAAGGCTGAAGAAATTTCCCTCCGTAGAGTTTCAATTTGATAGGATAAAGCTTTTTTCTAAAAATAATTGCGAGCAGATTAAAACAGAGAACGTTCGCTTAAAAATAGGACTTATAGCAACAACCAGCAAGCAATGTATAGTACATATGATATGCAATATAAATAGCTAGAAACCAATATAAAATATGTGAGAAGAAAATAACATTAACGGGAGAAACTCTCACGCTTAATTATTTAAAATAGTAACTAATACGATAAAATAAATATCAGAAAATGTGAACGATAAAATTAAACGAAACTTCCAGTCGGTCGGTCAAAGGAATAGAATTTATCTAATTGAACTTACCTCCTCCATAAACTGTTTATTCTGGTTTTCGAAATGCGTGACCTTCGCGTATGCCTGTGTTAAATCATCCCCGAGTTTCTCCATTTCTTTATGTACCGTGTCTCGCTCGCCCATAATTAAACTATATTCTTGTAACGCAGCATTTCTTTCTTCCGTTAATCGTTTCATATCTTTGCTAGCCTTCATGCGCAGTACCATTGCATGATTGATTTCTTTCACCGCTTCTTCGTGTTGTTGCTGCACCTTGGCCAAGGCTTCGCGATAATCGTTTCTTTCCCTCAACGCAATGTCCCACTGCCTAATCGCAGCGGTACATTGTTGCTTCAGACCGTTACGTTCGCGAACCGCGCTATTGCGCTCCTGAACAACGTCGTCATACTGTTTCTTCAATCTAGCAGCCTCTTCTTGTGATAGTTCCAACTATATTTAATCATACGTGTAGAGTTTTATAAAATCGCACAAGTTGTTGTTTACTTATTCTATTTCAAAATACTTGGAACATTAATGTTGCATACTTGCCTTATTAACAGCGGATGAATGCGACGATATCAAATCATCGTATCGTTTTCTAAGAGCATCGTATTCGTCTTTGACAGCTTCATATTTTCGAAGCGCGGATAAATAGTGTGGATTCATAGCGTCGCTATTGGTCGTGTCAGAAACAAGAACTTCTTGATTCTGGCACCGTAATTCAGACACTTCCTTTTGTAGCGCTTGAACCTCCCGATCAAGACGTTGTTTATCATTTACTAAATCTCCGTACTTGCCCCGCAACGCTGAGCTCTCCTGTGATGTTGCCTCTAACTGATTCATGACTGGTATATGCGGTCCTCGATAGTATTCCAATTCCTTCATAGTATGCTCACACCTAAGTTTAAAATATTATTGTTTAATAGAAGCAGTTACTAAATATCGGTTAGCTCGAAAATTACAGAAAACTATAGAACAACACAAGCAGAAAAAGCAGATGCTAACAAATGAAAATGAAACTAGGACAATAACAAACCGTCTTATAGTATCGGAGTGCCTAAGTAGCTGAAGCTGATGCATGGCTTGATCACATTGAGCATCATAATCGCTATGACATTCGGTACCACCAACAGGACTTCCGACACTGCCATAGCCTCCGCTATCTCTTTCTTCATGCACCACACGCAAATAATATTCAACAATACAAATTGCAAAATAATAAATATGATGCGACGAAACATAAAGGTGTGATTTAAATCTAAACATGTCTACACAGTGCAATGTGTGTTAAATCAAGATCAATTTATATCCGAAATTAAATTCTTGTATTATAAACGTACACATCTTGAAAATGATTTTAAAAAAGGAACAACAATTAAATCGACAAGTTACTACAAACACGCAATGTGTTTACAATAGATTAATTTTTGATGAAAAAAGAAAAGAAAAGATGACTATAACAGTACATATTTTTCATACGAAATATTTAAATATTTTTCAATAGTATTGTTCTTACCCATATTAAGTGCTCCATCTGTAAAACCACAATGGATTAAAGTAAAACTTCAATGGATCGATTACAAGGAAAATGTATGTGATTAATAGACCACGGATCTTTGCGTAAAATAATAAATACTCGTATTGATTGCAGGACACAGGAGCCAAATAAAAATGATATTTTTCTTCTAATTATTCTATTAGGCTGAAACTATTAACATTGACGTCCCTAAATATTTTTAACATGTCCACTGCTTTAAACTGTACCTGCCCGTTTTTATCATAAACACATAAAATCCGCAGTCTAGTCGTTACATATACACATAAAAATGAAATCACTGTTATGCAGACTACACCTCCGTGTTGTTACAATTGGTAGAACAATATAATCAGATGTCCGACTAGCTTTCACCAGGAAAGAAACTCTATGCCACGCATGTAAGCATTATGATTCACTGTTTTTTGCAAAGTGAAATTACAATTACCGCTCAAAGAATCTTGTGCAAAGAGGTTCAATTAAGTAAAACACAGTTGTACAATTGTTCTTTTCAACGCAAACATTTAAAATCACGCAGAGACAATTGATATTTTTTTTTGTTAATCGAACAAATACTTTCTACCAGGCCAAGACTAAAATTTCATAGGAGGAAAAAGCACTTCTGCGTGATTATTTTTCTGTTGCTTTTACGGTCAAATGATTTTTAGCTCAGATTAATTTAATAGGTCAGTTTCTATTTATAATATCGAACTGACATAAACGATATATAGAAATGTAACAGAGAAAACTAAAAACTGTACTCACCACTACTTCCAGCACTATCCAAGGAAGATGCGCCAGAAGCCATGCTCTTGATTCACCGAGGATCTACCACAAATACTTCGCTAGCAAGGTACGTGCTAGGTATTGCCTGGAAAGTATCCATGCGCTGTATTTCATGGAAGAGTGAACCCTTTGTGAATTACTAAGAAGTAGCCTTCGGGATGACATTATGGCTGTGGTCTAAACGGTGCATGGCACTCATAAGAGGGATGCAACGGTGCACCTGGTGCACACACACACACACGCAGACACATATGCACAGACACACGGTTATACACTCAAACACAAACACACACCCAGACGCGCGCGCACATGAACACTCACTCGACACACAAACATGCAAACGCAGAGTAACTCTTACTCCAATACAAACACGTGCCTCGTAATATCGAAACTTTTCATGCATCACTGTTTTCCGCGCGATTACTGATACGGAAGAAACAACGGGTGAACGTATGTTTTCTGAATGGATGTAATAAATTAATCTACGTTTTGCTGATGTGTCTCAATTTCGAGATCGCGCGTCACATTCTATTTCTTTTATCCCCTGTCAACAGAGAGGTTATCGATCCTCGTTTAATAGTAGCACAGATGAGTGACGATCACCGGCTAGCTTATTCCTAACAAATTGAAAACTCGTTATCACTGTAGAAAAAAAGGAGCGAACAAGCCTTTCAGCGGTGATCTCGATCGCGCACCTCTTCAAATAATCTATTAACTCTCTCGACAACACTGAAATCGATGCAATATTCACTGAGTTCGGTGGTCCCGATCGCTGCGAACTGCGCACCGTTCATCCCGAAATGACTAATGTCCCGATATTTAACGATAAGTGATCGCTCACCTGCTGCACCAACGAACCTGACAATTAGCCATTTTCATTCCGCCACTACAGTCTGTTTCGCATTGTCGATAACAGAGAGGAGGAAATGAGAGTGCTCACGCCCGGGGTTTCGGTGCCTCCAACTTTTGTCCGAGCGACAGTGCTGCACCAAGCGGATCAGAACCCTTTGGTTCGAAATTAACATTAACTTAGAACCCGCTAACTTCCACGTTCATCATGGACCAGAACCTACCGACTTCGACGCTAGCATGGATGGATTAGTCAGCTCTCGTCGGTGTCGTGTCGGCGTGTCGGCGGTACGAACTGTAAGAAGCCGAATGATGGCATGAAATGTTACATTCTCCGACACCGACGAACGTATACAATATCAGTGATGCCGAAATCGTAATCAATCGTAATCGTAATACTATGATACGAAGCTGTGGTCAGCTGTCAGACCTCCCCACCTATGACTTACCGTTGCCCCCACATGCCCCTACTTTACTACGTCCGTGTGCGCTGCTTGTGCGCTTGCGCCAGCAATGCCAGCGTTGCTTGGCGTTGCTTTACGGAAAGTAAACTCTAAAGTGATATTTCACTCTAACTATGTTCATGCGCTATTAATACTTTGCAGTTGACATACAGTGATACGGTGATGAGATAAATATACATATGTGCTCACATAAACATTGAGTTTGGTTTTTCGAAGTCGGCGATATATTTTCTAAAAGCGTCGTTCGACATGTCGATTGATCATCACGGTGGCAAGGGTTATGCGCCTTTACCACAAAGTATAAGTAATACCGATACAGAAGATGAAGATTGTTTGCCCCAACAAAACGAAGCTCCTAAACAACATACCGATGATCCGTTAGCGGTAAGATTAAATTCGAAGAAATGCTATTAATTCACTGTATTAAATAATACAAATAAAGTCGACAGTATGCTAAATCCATTACTCCTGAAGAATGTGAAAAGAAACAGCGTTCTATACAGTTACACACAATGTTTGTACATATACCCATGGTTGGAAAATACGTTCACGCGCAAGAATATATTTGTTTAAGCATTGCTCGAATACGAAACAAACGTTAATTGAGAGTACGCTAATAGAAATAATAATAAGTCACTATGAAATGTTTATAAACACACGCATACATATATTTATCTCGTTAGATAATTGTCAACATATTTCTCACATACAACAATCGTTTGTTTATTATTTTCCTTAAGTGTATCGGTACATTGAAGAGAAGCTTGGTAACCTGTTGTTCCATTGAGTAATAAGAGATGGTTTGTCATAGTATTTGTTACTCCCTGTGTTTCATATTGTTCGACAAACTTTATATTTATCAGACGTTAGAGAGAAAAAGTTAAAAAGTTGGTACAAAGTTGACACGATCATTGTTACTCTTTAAAACAAAGCGATTAACTACTAATCAACAAAACTGTACCTTGCTGTGCTCATTAGAAAAATTACTACAATGTTTTGAATTATGTTACTTTTATGCTAGAGAAAGCGTGTCGACTTACTTTCCATGAAGAATGTAGAAAGTATGTTACGAACTTTATAAAAATTGTAGGAATCAACAATAGTTCATGAAAATGGAATATATTATCCTTTGGATGAAACAAAAAATGCAACGAATCGGATGAAAAACGGACAGAACATGTTTAAATATTATAGAGATGACATACCAATAATGTCGATCGAGGGAAACGACCAAAACGATTTGTGGAAGCCACGTGACATGTCTCCTCTTCGTCGATTTTGTTTGGTTGCATCCATATTACTTTGCATCGTGACGATAGTCGTATTTTTATATGTTTTACCTTGCGACAATTCAATGGTGTGTCCTACAATCTCCGAACCAAAGTCATCGATATCGTGGCATAGAACTTTAAATGGATTAGGTATGTTCGATAGAATATTCTGTTTCATATACATATATTTTATAGTAATTTAATGAAACATTCGTTACTTTACTTTTGTGTACATTTTCAGAATTGTATGGGCCTATCTCTATCATTCAAGACAAACCGTCTAATCTGATATTCTTCGTTCGTGGACAAAAATACAAAGGGAACGACACAACAGAAGATCCAGGACAAATATCAGCAGGAGGAGGGATTATGTCGTTGCAAGAAAGTAGCGGTTCGCCATTATGGCTGGTCTCGTTAAAACGATCACCTACCGAAATGGATTGTAATTCGGTCGATACCGATAAGTCTGGAAAACCGGATTGCATAGTTGCCGGTGATCAAGGCCTCCTAGCTAGTATCGAGCCTATCGCAGGCATTATACACTGGAGCTCAAAAATCCATACATTCGAGAAACTACCTGTTATTCTGCCAGATATCGATTCGGATGGAGTCGCAGATTTTTTGAGCATAGAAGTAGCGATAAAAAGTATGCCTAATCTTGTTCTTTTATCTGGAAAGACTGGTAACTTTTTAGGAAGGTATTCGCCTGGAGACTGTTCGCTAATTGACATATACAGTCTTGTTTCCACCGATACTATATCTTACGTTTGCAAGGATAATAGCAGAAAAAGTAAGCGACAATTTACTTTTTATACAGTACAGTCGCGACATTTTTCTGTAGCCTTCTACCCAGAATTTATTTATTAATCGAATTACAAAACTTCGTTATTTTTTATTATATTTTTATAGAACTTTCGCCAACTTATGTCTGTCATTTTTGTCTGTCAAGAACAGCGTATCAGATAGAAAGAGACACGCGAACGGTCGCCGGTACAGTTCAAAGACCCGCCTGTTCGCTGTCCTTCCTTGCACCCAAAATTTTCATCGTCGATTAAACCACTAAATACAGTTGAAATTATGTCGTGTTTGGTGTCATTTTAATCAGAAAAATGTCAGAAATAAGTTGGCGAAAGTCTCATAAAAAAATGTACATGCTGTTCTTTTCTATGTTCGGCTTCGATTGTACTCACGGCGCGGACGGCGTAGACGGCGCGGTAGATGCAGAACACAGACCATTGGAAAAATATCGCGGCTTTACTGCATGTTGATACGTTACGACTTATCTTTTTATACGGAATTTGTTTTTCTTTGCAGGCACTGTTAAAACAATGACATTCATTGGTTTACTTCATGCGATGAAGCTACCGGAATCATATAAACAAGCTGTCGCAAAATCATCGGTACCGTTTCGTATGTTCGAAACATTGACGCACGACGACGAGAAACATAGTTGGAGTCCTACATTATATCACTCGCTATCTATAGAAAACGAAGGTTCGTGTCCTGGAGAATATTGCAAAGCTAGTATAAACTTAACGTTGCAAACATCTGGAAGCCAGCCGATGACCATATGGGACCATATTAGTCCAAATTCTTTCGTATCGAAACCAGCGTTTCTCGTTTCGCCTGGGAATCCATACTCTTCCGGATTCGCCATCAAGTTTTGGCAATGGATCGATTCGATAACCGAACACACAAAGACAGTGTCTGCTATTACAGAGAGAAGGTTGATAGAAAGCGTATTAATAGTTTTTGTAAACTATACGGACGTACAAGTGATGAACGCGAGTCAGAGTGATATTATTCAGTTGTGTCAAGCCGCGGATTGTCAACCGAATTTGAATTTACGTGCTCGTTTTAGTTCAATTAAAATCGATTACACGAGCGAAGATGGATTCCCAGAATTAATAACTTATTGGTCTTCGTATAATATAGAGTCGCAGAAGGAACTTTACCTGACGTCTAACGTTCAAGTTGTCAAATTAGATTCCATCGTGACTAGTCTGCCACGTATAAGTGTTTAACGATGTTTCCTTTTACTTAGCAGCTATACTTGTTTTTAAGTACATTACCCCAGCTTCACCACTCGACAGCAAGCATAATAAACAACAACGAAACGAAACGGTAACGTAAGTCCGTTTCGTGAATATATTTAAGTGAATTTATTATTAAAGGTGACTGGTCGCAAATCTGTTTAGAGCTAGTCAACACAGTAATAGTAACAATGATTTTCATAGTTGCCTAATTTATATTATAAAATCATCGTTCAAACAAATCGTTTTCGTTCTAGGAGGCCATTGTTAATGTCTACATATTTTAAATGAACTCTCAATGGTGCCTTGCAAAAGTTATATAGAAAATTGACGAGCATATGTATAAAATTTAAATTTGCAAAACTACTCGCATGTTATTAGAGAACATATTGCATATGTATGTTTAACAAAGTCCTGGAAGAGATAGTAGCAAAGTTCCTTTCCTAATATTACTTAACAGCGTGCGTGTGAGATTATTTTATGTAAATTGATTATTCATCTCGTATGACGTTTCGAACAATAGTTTCGGATGATCATCTCCTACAAGAAATAGAGCTTATTGCACACTAATGCTAGTGGCAGCATAATAGAAATCGAATAGCGAGTAAAAATCTAATTCTAGTCAAATTTGTATTATCGTATTCGTTTTATCGAAAATTTCTGTATTTACACGTTGATTACTCATAATTCCAAAGTGCAATGATGCTGTACCGATTTCTTTCTTGTAAACGCTTTTGTTCTGAAACGAAAGTATACCAACCCCGAATCAAATGGTACTAATTGTATATGACTCTATAGATTGTATTTTCTTAAATACATTAAATTTCGTTGATTATTCGAATTGTATAATTCTTTCTCGAAATAAAATAATTCGAATGAAAACATCCAACGAATGAAGAAATTTTGTGAATTTACTTGCTACAAGTGTTGGAGAACCTCGTTTCGGATACTTGACGAGGTCAAATTCGAAGTGTTTTCGTATGCAAATAAAACATTACAAGAAACTAGTTTCACATTCAGTTTCGAATGAATTTCTACAGAGTAGGTAGTGGGGATGGCTGACCATGGATGACAGTGCAAATCAGTGTGGGTCACATTTACCTGGTACTACGTACAGTTGTAGTAAGTAGTACTATTTTAAGTAACGGGTGTGCGATGCAGTGTGTAAGTCGACTAATAATTTCGATCAGCTGATTCTCACAATAATTCATATAAATCAAAGTTGTTAACTGTATATGAAGAAAAAAGCTGGAATAAAATCGGCTGGAATCTAACCTCGATTCGTGCAAGAGAAAATAGTTCGACATGCGTCTACTATACGCCGTGTATTGGATATACCAATAGACATACATATATAACATATGTACATGCGATAACCTGTACGCCTGTACGGTACTGGTTACACGATGGCTACGGGGAAACGAAGAACTGTGAACCCTACACTTGGCAATTCCACGATGTTCGGTTCAACTGCAAGTAATATAAGATCGAGCCGTTTAAACTTCCGTCCGAATTCATCGCCGGAGGATAGAGGCGGAACTCGGCCGACCGCTGCTCCAAGTTCTATAGGTCTAATTCTTGTGACGATGTTTTTACATGTTTGTAAGAAATCGTTGCTGTTCGACACGAGACTTAAGGTTGCTATATATTGTGGTGCGATATTCGTAGTATCGATCATAGCGGACTTTATCACAATGCCAAGAACATATTTCTCACGTTCGGACAATATGCTGAACCAGTACTTCGTGAAGTGGGGATGGGGGTGGCTGCTGACCGTAACCGTTCCATGGGTGGTGTTGACCGCGCACACACTTGGCTGCGGTCGTCGGTCCTTTCTACTGAAACACCTCGCCAGATTGGCCCTGGCAACGATCGCCTGGTTATTATGGATCAGATTGTTCAATTACATCGAGACGAATTACGGTCGATGTCTGAACACGAGGGACGTACAGCTGCAGACGAAAGCGAGATGCCTTCAGTCCGGCAAATTCTGGAGTGGTCTCGACATATCCGGACACACGTTTATCTTGATATATTCGAGTTTAATTCTAGCAGAGGAGGGCTCCTCGTTAGTCGGATGGGAGGGTATAAAAGATTTGGTTATGCGAGAGGAACATTCGCGAACCACTCCGAACGATCCTAGTACCGGACCACTTCGGAATTTGTCGAACTCCGATCTAGAGTTCTTGAAGAAGGCGCACAAAGAGCTCACCCCCTATCTCAGGGGTCTCTTCGTTGCGATGACGCTGCAACAGCTATTGTGGGACATTATGTTGATATCCACGATGCTCTATTATCACATAATGATCGAGAAATTCATCGGCGGCGTAGCCGCCGTTCTAACATGGTACGTCACGTATCAGTGGTGGTACAAAACGTCGAAAAATTCGCTACCTCCACCCGGCGACGGTTTATTTAGATACAACGAGGTGAAGGCTCATGACAACAACATTACGATTAGATCAAGACGCAGCACTTTAAACGGTACAAACAGATTTATGGGACTTCCAATTCGCACGAATCATGACAACACCGAAACGAACGGCGTCAATAGACAATCTGACACCGACCCAACTACTTCTAGATTATAAAAATTATGAATTAGCTTCTTTTCATTGGGTGGATTGGTCTAAGCTGTTTTTCTGATGTTGTTTAGGTAGCTTTCTATAATTATATCTCTTAATACAATTCTCGGAATTGAATTGTATGTAACCATGGTATCTTTCAATTATACAATGTATAATCAACCAAAAAATCTGCTAAGCGGTTTATTGTGTTCTTTGGGAAAACTGTTTTACTTAGCTCATGTGGTGTTTCACCATTTTAAATACGTATCCAAAGTCGTCGATAAGTTTTACGCATTTTTGGTGATATTTTGTCTATATGTACAAAAAATTACTATTTTCGCGATAGAAATTTCAATTAAATTACGTAAGCATGTGAAAGAATTGTCGTTTATGTTTGGTAATGTATATACAGTATATTAAAGCAAAGTATGTATTCCTTTTTCACCTGTGTATGGATTGTTTAACCAATCAGACTACACCTACATAGTACAATTATTCGTACGGATATACCGTTTCCGACCTTGTTTTGTAATTTACATTTAATAAACTTTATTGTTAACAAAGTGTTCGTCTCAGTAATTGATTAAAAAAAGGACTTGTAATACGAATGTAATATAATCTGTTTGTCGAAAGTACAAAATACATTGTCACATCCATTTTACGTTTACGTATGTATTCATTTTCACATATTTATCAGATTTTCTGTACTTTTACTACTGCTGTTGCATGTAGGACTTCATTTCACTAGCCTATAAAAAGTTGTATAAAAGAATACATTTTTCTTAGTAGTTGCCCCACGTCGCTACGTTCGTTCAACAAATTTTATTTTTCTCAGAATAGTTTGAAATCTGATAGTGGTTGTACGGGGTGTCCGAAGTATGTTGTACTTGAAAGGATTGATTCCCGAGGTTATTGGAAGTAACTTTTTCCTCTGGGAAAATCTTCTCCGTATCTTTGTTAACTTGTAATTACTTTCATATAGCACTTACATTCTCAAAACTTTGAAAATAATGTTGCAAACAAAAGCAAAGGTGTCGACAAGTAGTTATTTTATTGATTAAATATTGATTTACTTTGTAGTAGTATAAAATTCCACGTAACCAGTTATGCAGGAAATGGTGTGCGACTAACTAACTAACTACCTTTACACTCGAGGTACCTCTAATAATTCTTACACCATTATTCAAAATATTTGTCAATTTATTAAATGTCTATTCGATAAATTACTAAACGTATCTAAGATTTTAATAAACTGCTGAAAGTATTGTATTGTACGAGGAATTATATCAGTTTTATTTCAGATTGGAAGAGAAATTCGATTTCCGAATTAGAATATAGCTATTTTAATTATTTTATCTGACAAAATTAAATACTACCTCGTAGCTAGAAGTTGTCACTTATTAAGTGATTGTATATGATTATATACATCGACATATTTAATAATGTAAACAAAAGTACTCTAAAGTTTCGCGACCCATTTTATTTATTTATAGGGCGAAAGAGATTAGACTCCTTTCAACATCGAAAGACACAAATTATAAATACAGTGCTATCTTGAAAGTTCACACATTTCTGAATACCTACGATAAGTAAATGAGGATGTAATGTGAACACTATGTCACTGAATGAGTCATAAATAGACTGTGGGGATTTTTAATGGAAAATAAAAATTATTTGCACCGATTGCAAGATACAGCAGCGCTACATACACATCTGTATCTTATAGACCTATTTTAACTCAAACACTAAACATTTCTTCAGACCTAGAAAAAGTCCATTCTATATTAGTTCTTGTCTTTGTATGAATATGAAGTGCCTCATGTTTCGTAAGTGATTAGATACTAATATATTTTGAATAATGGTACAACACAATTTTTAGTGGCGCCTCAGAGACACCAATCGAGTACTAAGAGTTAACGAGTCGTTAACGAAAAACAGATCAATCAGAGCTATACAGCTGAAGTATTTTGGCTCAACTAATTCCAATGCCAACACCACGTTCCGATTGATCTGCGTTTTCCGTTAATATCTCCTGAGCAAAACCGCGGAGAACATTTCCGCAAAAAAGAGAAGTTGCTTTAAGGGAGTTCAACATTTTCGGACACCCTGTATACTTGTTTCGAATGGTTGCCGGTGACAGTATTATACAACTTCACCTGTTTATGTGCAATAAACATAACATAAAAAGCAGCAATATAAGGTAACGCACATTACACCGTGCAGTTACGCGTCGTTAGATTGAATTCATGTTTCTTCCCTTAACCCCTTGCCGTATTTTAACGAGTCAGACTCGTTATTTAGATAAGAAATAAAATTTGTTTTGTTTGTAACTATGTTTAAGGATTAACATAAATGTAACCATATAAAAAATATAAATTTTCTTTTCTCTTCTACGACATTTTTCGGGATGAAGGCGTTTAACGTTTTTAACTGTAAAGAAAATTGTACGGCGCAAGGGGTTAAATGAAAT
Organism: Lasioglossum vierecki; assembly: GCA_028455595.1. Taxonomy (NCBI): domain Eukaryota; kingdom Metazoa; phylum Arthropoda; class Insecta; order Hymenoptera; family Halictidae; genus Lasioglossum; species Lasioglossum vierecki. Next base: position 201,329 of record CM052336.1, read on the forward strand.
TGTCCTATTATCCGCCGATAATCTACTTTCATTAACGGCCATTCTAATTAATGTCTAATTTTGAATGCAATTGCGTTTGATGTTCTTTCTTTCGTTTTAATGATAACGTAAAGAATGTATACTTAATCGGTTAACAAAATAGAAAAGAAGTGATTATAGATTATTTGTACAGGCGCGACATCTTATTGTCGTTTAATATCACCAAACTTGCTCGCATATCGTGCTTAAAAATGTTATACACCGGTGACGATAATACACGTTTTACATACTTTAACGAAATCTTTGTCGTTCATACATAAATAAATGACATGTTTTGTTTTGTTTTCGTGCGTTTGGCATTTTTCCACGACGTAGTCCAGCAGTTCATTTATCTTTTTTCTTTTTTTATATCTTACTTCTACGGATCGCCTATACTCGATCGATCCTTAAGAAAAAAACTTCAATGCTCGAAATTCTCACATATACAATACATAATATCTTATACGTGAAAAGACGCAGGCTTCTCTAAGTTCCAGCAATGAAGAAACTGTACAATAATGACGTTCGTTCAACATTGTGTTTCTGTTTACATATTATACCGAGAGAAAAAAGAAAAATCAAAAGATAAAATCTTGATATCGCAATTAGAACGATCTGCTCGATTAGAAACGTAACTGTTCCTAATACAACGTTCTTGTTCTGATATCACACGTTATCGTTACTGCAGCTAATTACACGGTACGGTACATCTACGAAATATTTATGTAAGTAGGTACATATTTACCTTTAAGGCAGTAAAGCTGCGTTATTAAACTTTTGATCTTTTACGAGCGATCGCGTCTTCCACCGCTTTCAGCTGTTTCAACAGTTCTTCCCGTCTCGAGCTTGCTTTCTTAGCTGCTTTAGCTGCAGCCGCGGCGACGCTTGCTTTGCTATCGATCAAAGGTGGCGATTCTAATGGTCTCTTCTTTCCGGCCATCATGCCGGACCGGTCGATCTTTTTCACAGCCGTGGCGTTGCTGGTTGGTTTCAGCGTCAGCTTGATCTGTTGTTTAGTACCGCTCAGCTTCAAAGCATCGATACCTTTCGAATCTTTTCGCGCTATCGGCGGCGTTGAGCCTTTCCTACGGCGTGTTTCGCTGGAAGAAGACGAGTAACTTGATTCGCTAGAGTCGCTACTGCTACCACTGCTCTCTGATCCGGAACTGCTGTGCGAGGATCTAAAAAATATGTTTATCAAAGTAGCAAGTGACAAGATCCCAAATGCGTTCGTTAACCGTTGAAACAATGTAATGTAAAATGATGAATGCTATTTGAAATGTTTACCTGGATCTTGATCGACTTTTGATAACCTTTGCCACAGCAGCTGCTGCTATAGCTGCTTTGTCCCTTGTCTTCTCGTGATGACGCTGATGAGACGATAGAGGGCTTGGCGCAGGAGGGTTCAGTCCGGCACGTCGGTGCAACGTACCGGTTGTAGGTGAAATGGAACCTTTCGGTGGACGTGGAGAAGGAGCAGGTGGATTCATTAGCATGGCACCGCGTTGGGGCGGAACAGCTGCGACTGCCGGAGGATTTGAGGGTGGCGATGTTGCGACTGCTTTCCCTTTGCCAGCACCACGGGTTCTAGAGGGAGGGGATGGTGAACGGGACCTGGATAGGGAGTCGTAAGAACTGTAGCTAGATCGGCTCGAGCTACGGCTAGAACTAAAAAGAGCATACACGATACTTGTACGTTGTTGCACGGAAAAAATATTGAAAAAATTTCAGCCGGACGCGTATCTTTACGAAAAAAAACTAAAATATACAGTTTTACGGGTTCTACGATAACTCTAACAGGCTTGGGCATTAATCAAATGGCATACAGTAACCCCGCGATCTAAACCGATTTTCCGTTATGTGGCCGCGTCGACCGTGCCAAACATAGAAAAGAACAGCGAAGCTCGAGAGAAGTGAACACAACTATTTCTTGTATTTGGAAAATAAAGATTTGAATAACATGTAATCTTATCCGGTTCTAGATGCAAAGTTGAAATGTGAACATGACTTTGCTAGACAAGTAAAAATTTTGAGAACAGATGCGGCTACATTATAAATATTTATGGATTTCAATTCCAAAGAAATTATACCCAAACCTGAACTCTAAATAGATTATTACCACGACTGGCAATCATACGATAATTCGATCACTGTACAGCAGGCGAGAATAGTATTAGTTACGGATTCGTATTTGTTCTATGTACCAACATTACAGTTTTTACGTGATCGCCATAGTTCTAATTACAACGCGGTTCTTCAAGACTAGAAAATACTACTATACCAATAAAGGATGTTTTACTAATAAAGGAGTTACTCGAGTGGCCACTGCCGATTTTCGATTGGATTTCGGATTCGTGTCGAAGTACAAATATATCAATTGTGGTTGAAAGATTCATAAAAAAAATTAGAGAGACCGCTCGGATAACACCCATTTACAAGACAAATAAAATAATAACGATTGTACCGTAATGTTTACCTTGTCGACGAATACGAAGAACCTGATGAATACGATTGCCTTCGTGAACGTCGAGACGACGTATTTCGTCGCACGGTACTCGGGGATTTCCGTCGCATCCAAGGATCCGCCCATTCATCTCCTCTACCTCTTTCCACTGGCGGTGGTTCCTCCTCCCGCCATGGTTTCGTTGGTGGAATACGTTCTACTATAACTTCCCTTGACGGACGCTTATGCTTTTTCTCATATTTCTCATAATACTCTCGTTCCCTGTCGCGTTCGCGTTCTCTTTCCCTTTCGCGATCTCTTGTGTGTGGCGGTGGAGAAACGGAATGGGGTGTTCCACGAGGTACGGTATGGTAGTCGATCCGTTCTCGGTATTCCGTAACACGAGAATCTGCTTTATAATGTACTCTCCTGTAAAAATCAGTAAGTTTATCTTTTAAAGTGCAAAACGAGAAAAGAAAACGGAGCGGAACGAATCGTTTCACAGTGAATGTTACCTATAATACTCTGGCGGTGGTGCTGCTGGTGGTGCATAGTAAGGTTCAGGTTCTTCGATGTATCGTTCAGGCGTAATCCTTGGCGCCGGTATTCTTCGAGGAGCCTCCCTAGGCGGCCACCTTTCGACGGGCGGTTCTGGGCTAGCTGCTCTGACATAATAACCGGCTTCTCTATCTAATTCGTCCTGACCTAAGCTTAGATTCATTTTCTTTTCTTCAAAGTCCATATCCGATTCTTTGCGCTTGTTCGCTTTGCGCATCATCTACGCGAAAAAATATATACACATTAACGAGGTGTTCTTTATTTCAGAATATATGATATATTTATATTAGGTTGGGATTAGGATGGAATGTTCTGTCGTATTTTAAAGAAAACATTTGTAACAACATGTTGCCATCTTTCAGGTAAACTGTCGATTCCCGTTTCCCAATGACTCGCTAGCAACACCAACCTAATACTTAGTGTATGTATGAGAATTTTGCGGTAACGAAAACTGACTTCTTTAGCGTGTCGTAATCCACGTTCCCACGCAGATTCGGTAGGGAGCTCCTCTACTTTAGGTGTGTGCGATGGTGCGCCACCATAAGCACCAGGCAACGGTCGTACCATATTCGGTCTATCGATATGCGGTCTGAACTCGTGTTGTGTGGCAGCATGCGGTGGATACGCCATTGGCCTCACCATATCAAACATAGTGTAATTGCCCTTATCTGTTACGCCTGGATGTAAAAATCTACAACTGACACCCCACGTGCATTGACCGCGGTTGTAAAAACGGCAAACAGGTCTCGGTTCTGTTTCTTCCGGTCGAGCATCATCACCATCGCTCAGTTCGCCTTCCTCTAATTCCGACTCTGCTTTCTCCCCATCTTCTTCTCCTTCTTCTTTGTCATTTCCTTCGCCTCCGTCCTTCAACTTAATTTTATCTTTGTCCTTATCCCTATCCTTCCTATCTTTCTCATCTTTACTGTCTTTAACATTTGGCCCATCCGCTTCACCTAAAAGTATCACATTTATTTTTTACTTATGTTCAAATTGCATTTATTCTTTTTCGTTGTATTCCTAACTATTAACCCTCCGATGGCCGACAACTTTTTCAACGGTCAACTGTCAAAGGTCCCCAGGGACCTTCTCTATTAATATATTAATATGGCGTGAGATGCATATAATAGTTTTTATTCTTAACCCTAATGGTGTTATTTCAATCTTTTGTGTTCCTATGTTTGTTTCTATGCTGCAAAATGTGTATGGATATATATTTGGGCAGGAAAGCTGCGGCTGTTCGGACGAACCGTATTGAAATGCCGCATCGTTGAAAACGTCATAGGTCCCCAGGGACCTTGTCGGGCATCGGAGGGTTAAGTTCTAAGTTCTATACCTTCGTCACGCTCGTCCTTCCACTGACCGTCCGCTTCGAAGTCCAATTGCTCGCTTTCCTCTGTTAATCCAACTTGCGCGTTTTTGTCTTCTTTCTCTACTTTATCATCGTGATCTCTCTCTCCTCCGATGCGTCTGTCCTCGTTCTGTTTATTTTCTTTAAGTTCTGATTCATGTTCCGCCGTACCATCAACTCCGTCCATACTTTCAAGGTCAGAAACATCCGACAAATCTTCGCCGTGCGTAATCGGTGCTGGCTTCGACTTAGCTATAGACTCTGGTTCGTCTTCGATGTCTCCATCTGAAATTTGTTCTCCGTCTAATTCGTTAAATGAACCGCTTTTAGTCGGTGGCGAATGAGGTGGTGAATGTTTCTCAGATTCTTGATCGTCCATTGTAGAAGCTGCACCTGACTTTGGAGAACTTCTTCCTGAAATTAATGATTTCGCTGAACTATGCCCAGATCTTGGCGATTTTGGCGAGCTTTGTCTTGATTCGCTATTTTTATAAGAATAAGATTTAGGAGAGTTATCGACGTATCTTTGCGCATCGACTTCCAGCTCAAATTGTTTCGGTTCTGTGTCCTCCAAGTGTAAAGATTTCGAGTCGTTGGGAGTAGATGGGCAGGATCTTTCATCTGGTATAGGCGAACAAGATAAACTTCTATCGCTTCTAGGCGAATCCAAAGAGTTATTTCTCGAACGATACGATTTTGGCGTATTAGGCGGTGATTTCGATAAGCTACGAGTAGATCTTGGAGAACCTTCTTCGCTAGGAGACGCTAGCCCAGATCTTTGAGATTTTGGTGATATCGGTATATACGCTGGTGAGTTCGGTGTATACGCCGGCGATCGTGAGTCCCTTTCGGACATAACAGACGCTGGAGATTTTCCTCTTGACGAAATAGAACTTGCTCTCGATTTATGACCCGATATGGATGAACGATGCGAGTAGCATGGCGAAGCCACATTGTCGGCAGATGCAACTGCATTTCTTCTTCCATCGTAACCCTCTGAGGAGGAACTTTCTGAACCAGAGTCTGACATGATGAATTATTCTAACCTGTAAACAAGTGATATTTTTACAGCGTTTGTAATGAAATTTGACATAAGACTGGGACCACTGTTCAAACAAGTTATTAATCGCTCTTACTTGAGAGAAGTGAACTTTTTAGCCGTACCAACCGAATGTAGCACTGTAAAATCTGCATCAGTAGCAGCGCATGGCTTACCTGTATCAATAAGAACCTGTGCAGTACTCGCTCTTGAAGGCACAACGCGCGCGCTCCATACCGTGTCGAACATACTTTTTATATCACGTCGATAACTTTTTTTACTAGCAAACTTTTTATACTTTATACTTGAACTGAACTTTTTGCACATATATAATACATACTGTTATTTTTGAGGATTTCTTGCCCGGAACTTTTTTGTTTACGTTTTAAACTTTTTCAACTCGAGCACAACACAAACTAATAAATACCGATAAACCGTTTTTATACTGCACTAGAAACTATAGCGAACGGACTTTCAACCTGTAAGAATATCTTTTGGGCATATGGAACGATACAGAAAAAGGAAGAAAGGGGAAATTTAGGAAATGATAAATCAAAGTATTGTTTTTACCAACAGATGCAAAAATAAACTATGCAATGCTAATTTCCATTAGCCTATTTTTAAATTTACACAAAAAAAAATGAAATACTTTGCTGTCGTTAGAAAGGAGAACAGAAAAATTCGATAATATATTTAGATGAGAATCAATTATGTTTTAAATCATGAAAATTACTGATAAACTGGTAATCAATGTATAGAATTATACAAATCAGATCATTTTTCGTTTAAATTCAAATTAATCATGTACACACGAAAAATTTGTTATGTTTGCAACTGGAAGATCGAACGAATTAAATTTCTGATATAACTTTAGTTAATTCGTTTGATTATAATATCGTAAAAGTAATTATAAAACCTTGGCATACTGTATCAACATGACAACACATTTTCATGAAGTAATATTTCGACTTTGATGAACCTAAAAATCTAAAGAATTGCCAAACATACGTAACAGAAATATATGATTATGTAAAAAAGTAACTGCTATTCAAACCTAATACACGTTAATCGTTACATTGAATATAAGTTTATTCGAGTATTTCCATGGTTGCATTGAGGTTAACACTGCATTGATTTTATGTAGGTGTAACTGCAGCTGAACCTGTAAATCTCTGAACGGACGAATTCTCGGAAATTTGTAAAAGATTTTGGAAAAAAGACAAAATATTTGATGAGTTTTGCTAAGAACGTGTTGTGGGATTCTTACCTTGTCTGCGCTAATGCCTGTAGGCCTGTGGAGACTATAAGGCTCCGAGGCTTTAGGCCGATGGCGTCACCCAGATAAAACGATTCGACTTTTCAGATGCGTCCTCGTTTTACCGTTTTTTCTGAATAACTCTATCCAATGATGGAACGTTGTTAATTCCAAAACGAATTAGCCACCGCAGAATCAGTCTTAATAAGGACAAAGCACAAATGAAAAATTCGTGGAACGTAGGAATCGAAAGTCCTCCATTACTGTAAACGTAAACCACGAATTACCTTTAGATGGTACGCTCCGAAATTATACGGACCTTTGTTATGCACTGTTTTCCACCGTTTACAACGTTCTCGAAACTTTCAGGTAGTGATGGGCACCATCGATTAAATTGGACTATCGACTAGTTACTATTTAGTTACTGCATACTATCGAATATTTAGTCGATAGTTTTTAGTTGACTGAAATTTTGTTTTAGTGGTTACGTCTAGATTGCGGGCTATAGTCTATGCCTACGTCCATGCGTCTCATCTCTCACTCACTCTTACTCAGTATTATAGACACAGAAAGAGTAAATATATTAGTGGTGCAGGAATCTGAATTCACCATTATTTTTGTAAGTTTCTTACTCCATAATTTTAATTTCAAAAATGTACTGTATAAACAAGTTTTTTAGTTTAACAATTGCTAATATTTCGACTTACTAACAATTATAGGTTATATGTGAAATATAATTTGCTGCGACTTTTAAATATTCTTTTTATATTCTCCAATAAGTTTTACTATTACAGTATACAATGTTTAACGTTTAACATCAAAATGTACATCGTTATAATAACAAGTCTATATAACTAAACTCAATTCTTGGTCAAAATCAAAAATCGGTTTACAATTCTAACAATTCTAAGAATCTTATCTTTCTCCCTAATTTTTGCTTTCCTTTTTTTCTCTTTTGGTAACTGTAATATAAAGGCAAAGTGTTAATGAACTTTTTAGAAAAATAGCTGTTATTAATAGATATATTTATAAAATACTACTTTTTGTTTAGGTTACGATTAAAATTTTATTCCCATATAAATGCAATATATAAGTATTGTTATTTAATAATTGTATAATATTTCTAGTATAATAATTGTTATTTATGCTACATACACATTCTTATTGAACCAATTATTTGATATAGCTAATGAGTGAATGTATTTGATAGTAAATCTTATAAAATCTATTCAAAACTCCCGCCCATTAAAATTCAACTAATTTAGTCGATAGTTTAAAAATCAGTCGATATAAAATCGTAGTTGGCTACTATCGATTTAGTCGATAGTTTTATCGATGGTGCCCATCACTACTTTCAGGTTGGCAACAAGTGTGGGCACCATCGTAAATCGATAGTAGCCAACTACTATTTTCAGTCGACTGATTTTTAAATGATTTTTAACGGGCGGGAATTATGAATAGATTTTCTAAGATTTACTATCAAATACTCATTAGATATATCGAATAATTCGTAGCCGCGTTCTGATTGGTCCGTGTTTTTCGTTAATAACTTCTAAACAAAGCCGCCGACGACATTTTTGTAAAGGAAAATGTCGCTTCAAATGACCCAAAGAACCTCCCATTTCCTGTATACACAACACCCTGTATACAGAACACTAAACACATTTGAGTAATTTGAGACAAATACATTCTGGTTCATTAATTTACAATTTATAAGAATTATTATAACTGATTTAGGTCAATTTTATCTTTCATACGTATCTTGAGTCTAAATATAAAATTTAAAAATATTGATTAATATTTGCTGAAATACTATTAATACACACACATTTTCATACATAAATTAAATAATTACATCAAACTTTTTAAAAATCATCACATTTATTCATTTGCAATTATCCATCAATACAAAACTCGTATACAGCAACTATCATCACATTTCTGCACTTTTTACTAAGCAATTTAAGTAAACAAGTTAAAAGATTAAAAGATTTAAATATACTAAAAAGTTAAAAGATATGTCGTTACAAGCATAAATTCCATGCAATTGGTTTTATATGGAAGATAAAGTATAGAAATTTTTAAATGAATAAAAAATAAATGCGTTAAGTCCAAATCCTGTATAAAATGCAAAATAATCGGAATAATAGAAATCCGTTTATAAACAAATTAAAACTTCTTGGTCTTGGAATTACTAGGATTAAAAGGTATATGTAATTTATTTACATATGGATGCATAAATCTCGGTGAGAAATCTGGTCGTGATGGTCCAACCATAGGAGAATTCCTATTATTTCCTAGCCGAACTTGCCCACGAATTGGTATGAAAGGTGTCATCATTATTGGTCTTGGCGGAAAATGCTGAAATATTATAAATTAGTATTGTGTCTAATAATTTGGAAAATATTTATCATCACTAATATACGTACGCTATAATAAATAGGAGAAGGAATGTGTTCAATATAATGTGGTGGTGAAACTCTTTGTTCCCTGGATCTGTCTCGTCCCCCCCTATCTCGACAGTTTCGATAAGATCTCTCATCCCTAAACAGTATTCATTTATAAAATATTTTAATATCCATATTAAAATTGTCCAACCTTATCTTATAACTAAATAAAATATCTAATAACAGTTAACTGACACTAATCGTAGCAGCTTTGTTTTCTCAGAAAAAAAACATTGCCAATACAGGCACAAACCTGGAATGATGAGACAATATACGTCGAGGACTGTGACTTCGGTTTCTAATTGGACTCAAAGACATCGAGCGTTTTTTAAACACTTTCGAATTGCCTTCTAAAAATTAAAAATGATACACTTGTACAATGGAAATTGCAGTCCTATAAAAATAAAATACAATATATATCATTTTGAATTCTTCAATAATCATACCTGAAGTGTCATTATTTACAGTTGCAACAGTACGATATTCTTCAACTTCATCTGTTTGAGTGATTATACCTTCGATTACACATTTGATTTCTTTCCTCTCAAATATTGGTTTCGATCCTTCCCCTATAATGACAAATTTTTAATGAAAAACACATTGTCAACAGATACGAAATAAGCAGTTAAGCAATACTAGCAGCTATAAAAAGTGTAAAAGATAACTCACATTTGAATATTCACAATAATAATTAATTCCTCTTCAATATTTTGTTTATACAAACCATACTTTTTTGCTTTGCAAACTAGCCAGAGAGTAAAACTATTTCTTAAAATTTGTAAATTTTGAGATATTTACCCAATAAAAAGCAAATTAGAAAATAATAACTTTTTTTTCCAATCAAATTTTACAAAATGGAACAAGCTGTCTCTGATACATTTGATGCAGTTAAATCTTTCAAGATGACTTATATCTTTAAGGATGATTAACAAATCTTCTGTATCGATGAAACCACCAATTTACATACAAATTTTTGTTCATATAAATGAAAAGATTGAAAAGACTACGACTGAGATATTATGTAAAAGTATAAAGAAATATTCGTGAAAAAAATAGATATTCACTTCTGCCTCATCAGTTAAAGAATTTTGCAATGTAAAATGTCTTCATAGTAGATCTTCAAGTTGTTGCCATAGTAGTAAATGAGTTATTTATAAAAAATCAAAAGTGCTATATACTAAACGTCATGCACACATTCCCACACCAACACATCAAGAGGATACTCGTATTGTTTCGTAGCCGGCACAATGAACTAAACTAGATTGTCACAACCACGATTTATTAATTCTTAAATAGTCAGAAAGTCGCTTAATAGTCTTTACCACACAAACTATTCACAATGTACTACAGATAACTATCGACTGCGAGTCGATTTCTACAAAATAAATGAATTCGAACTGGGACTTCTTATTATTTCGTAGATTGAATAGAACAATGAAAGAAACTAAACTTGAGATCGAGATGAACTATCGAGGAAAACCGGTTTTACAACGCGTGCAAATTCTGATCGATAGGGATGGCGAGTCAGTTTTCGGTTGACAGCGAGCAGTTTTATCAACACAGTCGGACGATGACTCATCGAAATTCGAACTCGCCAATAGAAGGTCTCTTGGCCGGTCGATAATCGATCCGACTATGTCTACCAATAGCAGTGATGGTATTGTGGGCGCTTTTCGCGCGCATGCGCGAGTTTTGTCAGGGACGTGTCTACGTCCGAAATTTGTGGGGAGCTATTGAGGCGAAAGTAGTGGGAGATTATCCGGCTATAATCTTTTGCGAAATTAGCGGGGCGTCCAAGTTACCCGATCTTCGTACTTCACTGAGGCCGTCTGAGGCTAAAATCGTCGCGCATGCGCGCGAAAAGCGCCCACAATACCATCACTGACCAATAGTGCTGTGCGCTGCCAATCGATCGCAGATCTTGCTACAACGTGCGTAGTAGCCAATGAGAGGCTGCGGGATAGATCGAGCGTTGTGATCTATCGGTTTACGCAGCCAATCCCAAACACGTATGTATAATCTATATTATTCTTTGGAAAATTAGCTTTTACCAACAAAACCTGTGTTGTTAATACAGCTGTAGCATAAATCTTTGTGCAAGACCATAATTAAAAAAGTACATACAAAAACAAGCAAAGGATATGCAAAGCAAAGCATTAAACACTCTAAATAAAAAATATTGTGCTTACATATTGCACATTACTTGATCGCGACTGTGATCCAACGTTGTATTCCAAATTTGCTATATCCTGGATAAATTAAAACTGTTATTAACTTTGTAAATTAAAAACATCCTTGTATAAATTCTAGAATATCATGGATGACACATTGGTATATTGAAATCCATAATCTTCATAATTGTAAAAGTTGCTGAACAAAATTCTGCCATCTTCAAGTGATGTTAATCATGCCGTAGTCATGTTAAAATATTTATCTATAGCTCAGTAAAATATTGAAAGAAATAATCTAAAGAAATTAAAAATTAAATACTAATATAAGAATAACAATAAATTTAATGTTTACGTGAGAACGGAGAATATCCTTCACAAGGTTTAATTTCCCAATTGTGACTTGTAGGTGGTCTCTAGAAATATTCATCTTCAGCGACAATGTTATTTGCCATTTGAAATCTTCATTGAATAATTAATAAAGTTGTTAAAAAGTTGTAGTGTGTAAACAATAATTTACCCGCTCTTCTTTTGACTACTACATCTTCAGGATTGATAATATCTCGCTGAAGATCAGAGTCTGTTGATTTTCCAAGAATATTTTGGTGAATATCCACTTTAATCCTGCGTAGCTCAGCTGCACTGATCTTTGTGCCTTTGGTTTCTTTAAATAACGGCAGTATTCCATCTGCTGATTCTAATCTGCAATACAACCAATTTTTAATGTCTACATGTTAATCTTATGTAGAAAAGTAAAGCATAGAGTAAATGTTAGACTCATGTATTGTGAAAAAAATAGATTTGCATTCTTTTTCCTACAATAGATTTTCATTATGTTTTATTCACCTTCCAGAGAGAATTGGAGTATTTGTTGAGCTAGAAGTACAAGGTCTTCTAGGTGGACTTCTTGAAGATTCACTTCCTTTGTTACTGCAATTTGGAGGTTTCGGCGGCGGCAAACCCTTTTCACGGGCGCGTTGAATTTCATACTCGTAAATTTTCCTTTGTTTTAACTTTTCATGTTGCCGTTGTCGTTCTTGATCTCGCTTCCATACTTGTCTCCGTAGCATCTTCTTAGTAGCGTCGTATCGGGACGATGAATTTGGTTTCATTTCTGTAATAATACTAAATTAATTGATTCTCGACAATATTTTAAGGTTATGTTCGCAAAATTTTTGGATGCTCAAATCTTTAAATGCAGAAAAACTTACCTGATTTTTACCTAAATAAGTACATGAAAAATGAAAAAATTTGCATTTAATAATGCAGATATTTAAAAACGAAAGTAATTTAATTTCGCGACAAAACGAACGGAACTTTCTTTCAAACTATCCTCTCCATGCTTCTTCGTTAGAGTGGTTTGTATTTATCACAGCAGAGATGTTGGTGCAGGCAGAACTGTGATATGGGGCGCTTCGGCAGGAACGTATCTGCGTCCGAAGTTTGTGGGGGACTATTGGAGGGATTATTTATTATATTTATTCATATATATATATTTATTCATATATATATACCGTTGGTCCAACGTTGGCGCAATGTTGGCCCAACTGCAAAAAAGGGCGATATTTCTAACGGTTGCCCAACGCATACCGCCAACGGTGGCCCAATGAAACGCCAACCATAAATGCTACTTAAATTAAAAAAATAATTACTGTTTAAAGGATGGGGAATGGGGGGGGGGGGAGCAAGGATAGATATCCATTTAACAAATTGCGCTAACATTTTTCGTCGTTGGGAAGTTCCCCGCTAGACAATGTAATTATAAATAGGGGTGTGTGTGTACACTTACACTATTCTCACACCCCCTTATTATGGCGCCACTACATCCATTTCTCGCCAAGATTTCTATGGCTCGAAGATGTACATAGATTAGGTACACATACCCTTTAATCCTAGTAATTACAGGATCAAGAAACCTTTAAATAAAATTCTGTGAACGGACTTCTATTAGGAACGTTACAGTAGCTCATCAAAAAGCGGTTGAGAACGGTATATATAGAAATCATTGACAAATCAGGTAGTAGCGAGAAAAGTGTTTGACTATTTGTCCATCTGCTGGCGAGCGAAGGAGGTAACCGTCACAGTACAAGATAAAAGTAATATTAATATTTGGTACAAGCAAGATGCTATCAATTTAATATCACATGTACATACAGTAGGGTCTCGATTAACCGGCTCAAAATAATTAAAATGTACATTCCGTAATAAATGTTTTAATTCGTAAAATTGGCCACATCAGTGCGACGGTGCTGCCACTAGCGTGCGAAATGTCAAATATTCAAAATTCTCAGCGCCACAAAATACCATACGCAATAAACAATAAAAACTATAGTTATGTAAAGTATGGAGCGCTTAATATTTATCATTTTTAAATGCTTTCCACCAACGTTGGAATGCGTTACAAAACGATCACCTGTGGCAAACTTACTAAGAAAACTAGAATGTAAGACATGCTAGACGTAAGAAGAAATATATCGACAGATTTTCAGTAAACATCTTATAAATGGATATCTTTGATTATTTAAAACCTATTCAAAGGGATAAGAAGATTAGGGAGACACACGGTGGCTGTGAGGAGGATGAGGAAAATTATAACAGGGAAAAGCCACCTGATTTACAAAATCTCTTTTTTATTGATGCTTCGACAACATGGGCTGAGACACACACATTTGCTCATATGAATTTATACCACTGCGTGTTCCAACATATACATACACAACTCGTTAAATTATTGCATCGCGCGGCACTAGATCGAAGAAATAGATTGACCTCGAATGGTCAAGTTCTTCCGACAAGAATAGTCAACGAAAGAACATACCTAGACAATCGAAAATACAAAAGAGAATCTCTCGAAAAACCCTACGAATCCATAAAACAACGCAAACACGCTCGAACAAATTGTTTTTTGAATTTCTGAAATTAGAATAATTATATATCTACATCGTATCTTAACACTTACATTATACGTGTAAACGATTTTCTCACAGAAACCAGAACTTAACGATATACGAAACGGAAAAGTGAAATGGAAACGATACATTCTGCCATTGACAATCGAAAAATCTAAATATTACTATTACTTACGTAGACTTACGCAACCGCGAAAGATATGTTTTAGGTTTCTCCGATAAAACATTCTTTCTCCGAGACATGTTCAACTTAAGCGCACGGTGTAAGCGTTTCCGATGCCACGATTTCTAAGAAAACAATGATCAGTGCGCATTCGCGTGATACCTTTGGATCCGATAAGCTCCTTCGCTGGAATTAATCGTTGACCTACACGAATAATAATTACCCGAGAAAGAGAGAGAGAGAGAGAGAGAGAGAGAGAGAGAGAGAGAGGGGGGGACAGCAGGAGAGAAAGAGAGCGAAAGAGAAATTTTCAAATCTCGTTCGTCCTTCGTTTCTTGCTTTCCTCTGCAGCATCGAAACATGAAAAAAGAAATCGTTTCTCGACCATTCTATATGCATACATACATGCATACACACACTTACATATATGTATATACATATGTATTCGAGGAGACTCACGTGGTTCGCAAGAATAGGTTGACAGGATAGACTCTTCTAATAGACTTTGCAGACGGACATAATAGAAATATTTAATATATAGCATCATATATTAATATAATATTCAGTAATAATATAATATCTATTATATATTAATATGTATGATATTTTTTTTATCGTTTTCAATATAGCGTTCTTTTCCTTCCTCGTTCACACCATCGTATCTCGCTTCCGTCCGAGGGTTGTGATATCCAGCGATTCGATTTCTCCTCGTTCCGGATAGAATAGATCGCGATTCGTTCCAAACGGAAGGCTCGCGATCCATCGATCGCGATCGATCTTGATTCGCGAACCTTCGCTGGATCGATCGTCGCGTTCCCGTTTCGTTTCCTTTCATTTTGGTCGTTTTGCAACGTATGCGTTGATCGCGAAAACAATCATCTAGTTTCTGCAGTCGGACAAAACGGACAGACTAACACTTTCGATGTTCCTTCTGCCCTTCCTTCGAACTCAATTTATGGAGAAATGTGAGAAACGAACCAGTCAATTTCAAGTTACTATATTTTGTTCAAATTTCGAATCCACCCCCGTGCGTCGCGTCGTTCTTCTAGATTCTAGGATTATTTCGGCGATCGAGTGATATTTCGAAACTAGTCGCATTTTCTTTAAAAGAATAAACAAAATGTTTGAGTTTTGATCTAACTGGTCCGGAATAGTGCACGAGGGTTAAGGGATGCGCCAAGGGTAGTTGTGCGCGAATAGATATGCGTGTAACAGTTTGTCAGATTGTTTTGCTACATCGCTCTTATATGCATAAACAATACCTAATACCATCCCTGACAGAAGGCATTCAATTGAGACGCGAGTAAATGAACACACGCCAAGATCAAAAATTCTATTGCACCGAGAATCTTCACAAAAAACGCGAAGCATCTTCTCCGTATTAAGTTTTGTACTTCCGATTTATAATTCGTTCGTCGAAACACTGTTTTTCGTCAGAGACAGTTGACAACTGCGATTATTATTTTTCAATTTCGGTCCGCGCTGTCAAAACCAACCTGGCAAATCCGGAATCAAAAATATGAAAATACTCCAAGAAGATCGTCTTACGAAATGAGGATTGTTGCACGTTGTTAGACAGTGACAGCAAACATCGTTCAGGAACGTTATATCCGGCGATGACAGGAATACAATTAACAAAATACCACACCGAAATGGGACAAGTGCAAATTCTCTACGCGCGACGCAAAAGTCTGACGATCGTCGAACGAGAATCGATAGTTCGCTCGAAGCTGAATTATTCTAAAAATCATCGAACTCGTTTATGTAATTGAACTATTTACAAATATATTTTACGAAATCTATAATCAATAAGGAATCCTCGTATTAAATTATAGTTTATCGAACCGGAAACAAAATGGAAATTTCAATCTCCTTTTGATGTTGCTGTTCGGGACGTCTCAGTCGATATTTCTTACAACTGCTCGAAATTTCAGACACTGTGAGACGTATAGGAAATAGTTCGGAAATAAGCAGCATCAGTCGCTATTATATATTTAATATCAAAGAAACAAAGGAACTTATTTCACTTTGCTAAGGTAACTTATTGCATCTTATTCTTCAGATATATTCAAAGCGGCTCCGACGATAAATATTTCCGGTGAAAATTGAAATCTATTGGGAAAATTCTGCACGTATACGAAGAGTTTGAGCTTTTGGGTAAAATCTCGAGCGAACAATGAATTAATTCAGCTTCGACGAGACATTTCGACGGTTGAATGTCGCGTTTCTCCGGGAAGAAGGCTGTGCAGAACAGAACTCGGATGTGAAAATTTACATGTGTACAAGCTCGTAGAGTCGCCACGGTGGTTGATGAAGAACAACACGTTGCGAGTTGTGAATTGTGCAAGAGAAACGGTATTTTTACCGGCGAAAGGAAGTAGGCGGCCCTCGAGCCTCGAGGCAGGCTGTAATACATCCTCGCGAGGACGTGTACGCCATTTTACATCGCTAGACTTCACGTGTAATCGTTTATATTTATTATAATTGTACTTTCTACGTTTAACTACCATTCACATCTTTGATATCCTGTGGTTCATTTATATAATTTCAAGAAAATAACATCCGTACAAAATTGACTACAGCCGATTGCTTTTCTGATGTGTTTTAGTCGGTTTATGTTTATGTTTTATTCTTTTCTGTCGATCACGATCCGACTCGAGACTCGAGTCTCGAGTTCGCCGCGTTTCGACTCGGTTCGCGTCCGTTTCAAATCATTCTCGACGAAACGGAGAAACTAAAGTGTACCACTTCGTCCATTATATTTCACTTCGTCTTTCGTCCCCCAGTTCGTTCGTCGTCCGCTTCTGCTCTTCCTCGTACCCTTTACGATATGAACGTGTACACGTATTGACCTCGCTGATTCATTCCGACCGGCTATTACTTCTCTCCTTTAATCCTTCCGGCATCAATCTTATTCCTAGCCGCTTGCCAATTAATTTCTTTAACTTTCAATTTTTCTAATCATCTCCGTCCACACCCTAGCAGACACGCAATCCTACTTTCGAAATGGATCTCGCCGATTTCAATGATCTCACCACCGAATCATTTTTCTAATTACACTTAACCGCATGTTCTTCCGATCTCGTTCTCATCCAGGGGCGAATTTGCAACCCCGAGGTACGATGCGAATGTATCCAATTTACAACGAGGAGAGCAGCGCTTAATATGTGTGTAACAGCCCAGCGTCTAACTAAAAATTCGATGAAATTATTGAAAATTCATGTGCCTATGAAAGTTTTGATGAAAAATTTATTTTAACTTGCGCAACTTATTTCGATTAAAGTTTAGATTATTTTTCAGGATATTCAATATATGCACTTTCTTAAAGGTTTTAAAAATTTACGGGATCCATTATCTCAAGGGTTTAGGTCTTACAATGAGAACTGCGTTTAAAAAAATCCTGTAAAATGAACCGTCAAATAAATATGAGCAAACCTATAGTCTGAATCGGCTGGGCGAGGCAAGCAATGCGATAACGCGTTGCTTTCACTATACTTGACTATACACTGTACTGTATTATATACACTATACGTCACGAGTGGTCTAAATTTTTTTTTATTTCAATTGATCAAGATTTACAAGTTAGCAGTTAGGTACTCTAGTGTTAGACGCTGGTTGAAATTCTGGAGCTCTCCTCTCCATTGGTTAACGTTTCTTTCGAGTTTGTCAAGCTTTCGTCGCTTTATCAATCTGTTTCGTAGACTCTCGTTATTTCTGAACGCAGCATGACTTTTCACACGAACAAATCGCTTAGCACGACCGGTCGAGGTGCAAACATTGAAGCAAGTATGAAAAATCGAAGGACTTATTGCTTGTCGAAGTAAACGTATCTGAGGTGATGGGACAATGAATAACGTTTATTGTTATTCACATCTAGATATCTGATAATTATCGGATGATTTTCGTCTGCGTGCCGGAAGGATTAACGCGCGTGCTAGATCCGTTTCCTCAGGGTTACTCGAAAAAGTCCTATCAAGTTAAGAAAATATGCGGGGATATCTCCGTATTAAGTCGCTAATTACTTTATACAGATATTTAACCATTAGAACGTGCGGCTCGTGCTTCTTAAGCGGGAACGTTGGGGAGCGTACGCTGCCAATTTGCGGAAGTACATTACGAAGCATAGTGGCTCTCTCGTGAACACGAACGCGCGCGGATCGTCCCTGCATGCACGCGCTATAACAATCCTCCTCCTCCTCCTCCTCGTATCGCGTGCCTGCCCGTTCGACGCAAAAGCAACGCGAATTTATAAAAATCTGTACGCGGAGAAAGTATCATTCGCATATGCTACCCTTTGTCCATAGCGTCGAAAATCTCCTCTAGTCGTTTGTCGTTTCGATGAAGATCATTTGGTAATTCTGCGGCTGGTAAATTATTATTTAAGAATAATTTTGTTTTGGTAGGCAGTGTTCACACAGTCATTATACTATGCAAATGTGAAGAATTTTACATTGATTCATATATACGGTGGCATAATCTTCTGTTAGAAAAGGTTGTTTCGTTCTCTGATATTACAATTGATTTCAATTCCCTAACTTGAGCAACTTTCACGAAGAAAGAACGTTCGACGCGTTCTACCGGATCAAGAAAAATGGCGGTGGCAACTCGCGAGAGATACTTTCTCCGGGCACAGTACCTTGTCTTCATCGCGGGGGATTCCAACTATTTGCATCGTCGATGATGTCAATTGCTTTTGGTCCTTCTTGTACCTTTCGTAATTGATTTAATTCCACTCGCTCGATCATCTCATACCTCTCTATCGAGCGTCCGAAGCCTCCGCTCGAACGCGCGAAAATGATACGGTGCTGTGTGCGATTCACGGAGCAATCTGCTATTCAACGAATATTTCAAACGTATTCGTCTTCCATCCATTAGAGATTCAGTCTGGCCGTCTATTCACCGAAAAGAAGACAGGTCGAGCAACCTCTAAAAATAAAGGTGGAAATCCACACGTTCATCCTCCAGAAATAGCTAGCTCCAGAAATAGCTTATCAAGATTACAAATTAGATCGAACGGAAAATGTGAAATAATCTTACAGAAGCTATTTCTTATTCGTAGGAAATTCGAAATACCAAAATGGACGCGTATATTCACCAAGAATAGCGAATTCGTCGAGACTAAAAATAATATCGAACCAGACAGATAGATCGAGCAACTAGAAAAATCTTCAAGTTCGGATAAAAAGGTTTCGGCTAGGGGTTCTCGCGAGCAGAGGACTCCGTGAACGCAGATTGCACATCGGTATACATATATGTACACAACGCACACGTAACTCGATACAGCTACCGCCTAAAACATATTCGATAACCCTTTCCAGACTGTCAGTGTCTAGATGGTAGCGTGCGACGACGAGGTGGCTGGACGTATGTGTTTAAGGTAGCCGGGACTCTAGTAGAATCGCAGATTGTCCACGAGTGCTGTCGATCCTCTTTTCTCCTCGGCGGGACCTCGATCCGACGAATGGTTGGCAACCGAGATCGAAGGATTTTCGCGCGACGTCCGGTCGGAGGGCGTAATAAAAATTGACGCGGAGGGGTTGTGCACTTTTTTTTCTCTAGCATACTTTAATCTTATTAGGCCGAGGGCGGTCTTCGAGACGCGCTCCGTCGAGTTCTTAATCCGGCCGGAGACAGTCGTGACTGGCGTTTATGGACGCGTTCCTCCATCGTAACAACTTCCGTCCGACACAACTCATTTATCTGTTCGAAACGGAACGATCCGATTCTTGTTTTCCCGAAGAGAGTGTAAAAAGTTCGGTCGAACAGAAAAGCAGGTGACAAGCGAGAAAGAATAATAACAAATACACACAGAGAGAATCTATGGTATACCTATATGACATTTCGGGGCACGCCGCAAGCGGAACATTCTCGTATCTCTGTCTTCTATTCATGTACTCGGATTAATTCCAATTGCGATCGATACTCGATTGTTCAACTCGATACCGGAAGTTGCCACAGAACGGATGCAACGTCGCGAGGCGACTGATAGATATCTCCACACCGCGATTTACCTTTCGTTTAATATTTACAGTATAATAAGCTGTCCACTAATTCTTAACTCGTCGACGAGACTGATGTTAGTCTTCCCCAAAAAAAGTATCTGTTTCGCTCGCTCATTCTCGTTTTCTCTTCATCGTGTTCTCTTTCCGCGTGGCTGTTTGTATTTCTCCTCTCCTCTTTTTCTTCCCCCCCCCCCCCGCCCCGTCCTCCTCCTCGTTTTGCGTCTCGTCGGGAGAATTTGTTTGTTTTTTTTTCGTCGTTGATGAAAGTCTGTACAAAAAGGATGATGATCCGTGTATAAATCGCACGCCGATGCGACCGGGGTAGCGTTCAAGGAGTCCTGAAAGGTGCGAAGTGCACCTTGAACGCTGCTCCATCGGACGTTCGCCCCGGCTCGGGACCGAGAGCTCGATTCATCGTGATGTATTTTCATATCCTAGTAACGGCCCTAACTGAGGACCTAACCACCTAGTGTCGGACGGTACCGGTGTTTTTCAGGGAATGCACGAGTGCGTGTTGGTGGCCTGCGCCGGTGACGACAGGGCCACCGAGAAGTCCGAGTCGAGAACCAGGTCGCTGATGCAGCCCACGATGCCCTTCGTGTATCTGCCTCCCGTTGTCCTCACGATGTCGGGTGCACCCCCTACGAACGCCAAAAAGTTTCTTCTATTTGTATGCAGAATTTCGTTTCGCGTTCAACAAACCATCTATTTGCAATTTTATGGTTTGCTTGTTCAGAATGGATTAATTTGCAGCGATAAAAAGACAATCGGGAACGCGAAACGAGAACGTCGCGGCGCTGGGGACGTTTCGGGAAGTAAAACGGGTTGAAATTTACATCCATAAGTTAGCGGGAGTTTAATAATAAATCTACGCCCTTTCTTAGAGAGTTGAACAACTTATTGTTCCAAGTTTCGTTGAATTCCGCGACCCTGGAAGAGGGCGACCCACTTTGTAATTTCGGTGATAACTCAAAGACGACTGAACAGGGGGTGTACAGGTCGTCCGTTCAGGTGCGAATTGCCGACAGTTAATCTGTTACGGTTGTTGTATTCCGACGGAGGAAATACGGTTTCACGTTTCACGGAAGTTAACGACGGCTCGAAATTGTTAACAACACTGACATTACCGCGAAATTGTTTTGTGCAGCCAGAACTATTTCTACTTGAATAAATACGAGAAAAACCCAGCGAAAAAACATTCGACTCGATTAAGGATTATCTAGATTAAAAGTTCCACTCACCAACGTAAAGACCCGTGTCGGTGTTGAGCTGTCTGAGCTGTCCAGGCGACGAAGCTGAGACGCCAGTGCCGCTGTCGACGACCAGCGACGCCCACTGTTCGTTCCTGAAGAAACACAGCTCGACTTCAGAACACGAGAACTCGATTAACAAAGATCTTAAGAGTATAAAAGTTTTTCCAGTCGAGAGGTTTACGGATCGCATGACTCGCGCGCTACGCGAGATTTTTTACCTGACTGCGCGAACACGATGCCATAGATCATCGTCCAGTCTCGTTAAATTGTATCGTAGAACGGCCTCGCCGGAACCAAGGTTGTACGCCAGAGTCAGATAACCGCGATCCAAGCCGAGGGCTAGAAAATCCTCGTTCTCGTCCCTTTGTTCCTGCGGATCAGCCTGGCGACCGCTCCACAACAGCAAACCGCTGCTGCTGCTCGCACGGAATCTCATGTTTATGTCCACTCTGTAACTGATTATCCTGCAACAGGCGGAATTCGTTCCTTCTGTCAGTGACACCAAAGAAAATTCGAAAATCTCATTTACAAGATAAGTCTGTTCTTTTCCTTTTTGTTCTGCAACGTTTTCAACGTACGGAGTATTCTGGTCTTTCCGACAATACTTTCAACGTTTCACAGACAATTGCACTGCGAAAACTTTTATCTGTACGTTCTTTTGAAGTTCTCCGTAAAACGCATATTATTCGTGTCTTTTGGCTTGAAATTACTATGGAAAGCATGGGGATCAAAGAAAATTATAAAATGTCACGTTCAAGTAGATTATTTTGTTTTTACTACTTTATCTTTTCTTCTCGCTATAGAACGTTTCATAATGGATGAAGTTTCGCTTTGAATAGAACGGAAAATTTTCTTGCCTCGTAATGCTGGGATCTCGTTTGCGCGTCTGGACTACCACCATATTCGCTTTCCTTCGCAAGTGAAATGCAAAGAAGTACAACATACGAAATCGCATGATAGGAACGCCAAGTATGGATAATCGAAACGCTGCGTCCAGGCGCGCAAAGGAGCGTCCATCTTTAAAAAGAGATTTTTTCGTTACCGTGTCATTTGTTTCAACATTTTTTCAGCCGAGTCTATTGTACAGTATTTAATTTCGGACGCAAACCACGATTTCAAACCAAGTTGAAATTACCCCTCGAAACAGCGGAGAATTTCCTTTCTCTGAACTGTGAACGAAGCACCATTCATTTTTATTTCGGGAAGAATTTTCAGTTCGAAATATTTTACGTCATCTTAAAAAACGAAGTTTACAGCTTCTACATGTGATTCTTCTTTTAAAGCTCTGTATCGGATGCATAAAAATCACGTCACCCTTGGTCCTACGTTAATAAGGAAAAATCTTGAGAGATCAAAGAAAACGAGACTCTGTGCGCTAGCGGAGTATTTC
>CM052336.1:224424-240255 GCA_028455595.1 Lasioglossum vierecki
AATCGTATTTAAAACATTTGTTTCGCCAAATAATGCCCACACCACTGGAAACCGAGGGAAACGATAAAAAAAAATCTTGAATTCCGGGAAGGGTGGAAATTCGATTTTTTCGAGCTGGCACGAAAGTACGAAGCCAGATTCCCGAATGTGTACTTACAGTGACTTTCCTGTTAACGGAAGCGTACGTTAATTACTCCGGCCGGGTAATGGACTCGCGACGATGAGGCAGGTGGAGCTTATTTACCAGAGGACCGGTTAATATAAAATTCCACTCGATGACAGGGCCATTCAATTTGTTTGTCGAGGAGCAGTCCCGCGGATGCCGCGGGGAGGAACGATGACGGTACCCCCGGCTCGATAATTGATTAACGCTTGATAATTAACGCTGGTCCTTGATGCAGAGGCGGGGTTCGACGCGCGATTAGCCGGCACTCCTGTCGACTTTGATCGCCCGACTAATTACCCGACACACGAAAGCCTGCCCCCCCCCCCCCCACCCCGTTCAGAATTTCATTTAGCGCATTCCCACGCGTTGTCCCCAAGTCCTTGTCCCCTCTGTCTCACGGTGTTGGGTTAATCAATGACGGAAAAATTGAGGAATTCCCATCGAGTGGGAAGTTCCGGCGAAGTTTCCGAGAGACTTTGAATTTTTTAGCAGGGAGAGTTTTGATGGAACGCTGCTGAAATTGCGTCCGGGATGAAGAACGATGTCTTGAGAGAGATTCCCTTCGAGCCCGTTAGATCGTTATACGTTAAAATCGGAACTTTGTCCCTGAGAAGCTTCTGAAATTTTGGGAAATTCACTGGTTCAAGGGGATCGCTCGATTACAATGAGAATTACAGAAGAATCACTTCCGAAAAGTTGAAGAGTTCCGAAATGAGTAGATGGCACGCAAGAAATATATTGGACGAATTTGGAAACATTTATTTTAAGCTCTGACAAGGTAAAATATCTTCTGCATTGCGAAAATAGAATACGTGCTCGGTTCGATTCGTGAAAAAGTGCGAAAGAGGGAGAGGGCGAGAGGAGTCAGGTCTCGGATAGAGAACCGGTTGAAAAGAAGCGGTAAGTAGCTTTCGAAAGCGAACCATTTCGAGTACGCGGTCTTACCTTGACTCATATTGATCGGGGGCCGCCTTAAGGAGGAGCGAATTAAAGCGTTTCTAGACTGGCAACGAGGCCACCGGAAACTTGGCTTTAATTTCGCTCAGGTAAATCGGTTTATTTCGGAAAGCAATCGGCCCCTTGTCGTCGTCGGTCATAGTCGAAGCGTCCCGACGCCCCCCGCGCCCGTCCTCAACACGGACGAAACCGGATGCCATCCTTTCGCGCCGGATGCTTTCGTTTCGCATCCCTCTCGCAGCGACTCTTGAATTTTATTTCGTCGGGGAATATGTCCCCCATACGACGCAGACGTGTCCAATATTTTTATCTCGGAGCGAGCTTTAACGCGATTTCCTGTATGTAAGCAACACACACACACACACACACACACACACACACACACATCGGTGATTGCGAATTTCTAGTCTCGGAATTTCTCTACACGAACTTGTATCCCTTCAGAATTTCGTGCACTTTGATGGAGAGGTTTCGTTTTTACCGATTGAGAGATCAGAAAATCATATGGAAAACCTGCAAATCCTAATTAACATTTAATTCGTGATACAACATGTTAAAAAAGAAACAGTCGAGGATTCGTCGAGGCGAAATTTGATAAAACGGTGTCGGGAAAATTCCCGGCGTGTTTCAAAATTATCGGAGCGTAGAAGCGTCGTAAATTAAATTTCACAAAGTAGACGAAACATTCCCTCCAGAAAACTGCTCGTTGAATGTGCTGTGTAGCCCCTCGGGTGCTACCACGTGTCTTTTGCTTTGAAATTTGTTGAATTGTGCAGAAAGTGCCCGAAATTCCATTTAGTTTATCAATTTGCCCATACAACGCTCCTTCGAAAACACCAAAACTACTGACGTTTATCGATGAATTTGCTCGCGATGATATATGTACTCTGCTCGATCGATGCAACAAACGCTAATTGTTATTCTGGAAATTCCTGAAAGATTCTGAAAAATCGAAGCCATTTTTCCGACGAAAAGGTTGCATCTAAAAGCGGTCACACATCGTAGACCGGCCGAGCGTTCCATCCATCAGAGGCTGAAGAATCGATTTTTCAAAAGCCTCAAACATTGCAAAGTGATCTGATCCGCCTGTGAAAAAAGAGCACGAAAGTTTCTTGCTCCTTCTAAAAAATTCACGATAAAACGGCGCGATCGCGGTGAATAATGAAGTAGCGGGAGAGCATTATCAATTTTATGGATGCACGAGTTGATCAATTCATGTATTAGTACATTATTCGTCCATTTAATTATCATTGGACTAGAAGTTATTTCTGTTTAACGAATGAAGCAAGAAATCACGTTTAGCTTGATTTCTAGGAAAATCTGTGTGAACGTCAACTGAATTGGACAAGAAACAAATTTATTCATTAAAGTAGGGGATTGTTTAGCGACGAAGTTAAATAAACCGTAGGAGAGGTTTCGAGTAAGGGAAAAGGCGCCGCGCGCCGGTAAAACAATAACGCCATATCGAATCGAATGTTTTACGCATCCAGAGAGCCGACATTGCTATTCCGTCCGAACACGGGGCGATTTTACAGCGTATTCGATTTCCGATACCTGGAAGAAGGAGGACAAAAGCCGCGGTATTTTTGTCAAATATTTACCCGACGGTATTATTCGGCCGGACGAGGGAAAGGTATCGATGTTTTTCGGCTCGGTGAATCCAGGTGCCTCGATCTCTCGATTTCTCGTTTTATCGAAGGGACGATTTTTCGGCGAGGGTCTCACAATTGCGATATCTTGGCTCTCCCGTAGCTTACTCTCGCGAGGAAAGAATCGATGCGATTGATTTATTATTGTCGTTGCAGAGGAATGCACCGCGGACAGGTGCAGCAAGGTCCCCTGTTCCCATGGAGGGAAATGTCTGACTACCGGCGGTGACACGGCCGTTTGCCTCTGCCCCCTCGGATACACCGGCGACCTGTGCGAAACCAGAGTGGATTTGCAGGTAAATATCGAATTATTACCGATTTTTCGCTTATTTTCATCGCCGGATCTTGTCGCGTTTCTTGCGATTTCTTCGACGCGAGTTTGCGTTTCTAAAAATGGCATATTTTATATGTAGAATGTTCTTGGTAGCGGCAGTGAAATTATCTTTGGTCGTCGATCCGAGTCAGAGGATGTTCCTCCGCTATTCCTTTGCATAAGCAAAGGCAGCTTTATCATGTCGGGAAAAAGCGAAACGAGATTGCGGGGGGACTGTTCGTCACATTGGCGGGCACACGATAGGTAAAGTTGGGGGATGTTTTCCGTGTGACGCGGGAAAATGTGCATTCCCCGGTGGGATCCTTCGAGCTGCCGGTCTTTCGCATAATACAGGGTCACTTTCCTGCGGAGTCCCGCGGGATCAGGTTATCACCAGGATGTCGCCTTTACTCCCGAGAAAAGGAAAGGAGGGCAACGTTGCGTCAGGGGGTCGTAAGCATCGACCAAGAATGCCTCGGGTTTCTGGCCACACCTCATAAAACTTTTCTTTACCGCGCCCCGCACATGGATTCAATCATCCTTCTCCGCGCCTTGATTTTTACCGTCCTCGTAACATCACCGACGCTCCTCCCTTTTTATCCAAGTTTTTTAATAGTTCTCCCACTCTCGGTGAACTTCCTACACGAAATCGTAATTTTGCCAAAGTTACTCTCGCTTAGAATCCAGTGATCGAAATCCCCTTTGAATCGTGCGATTCTTAAATCTAAGTTGGCGATGTATGATTTAAGCAATTGACAATTTAACAAAATTTCCTTTTTCTCCACTGCTAAACCATACATTCGTAGGAAATGTCGGTAGTAGGTAGTGGCGATTTAAATATCGATCATTTCTCTTTTCTAACGTTTGAAGATCCACTGTCCACTTATTGGGAATGAAACGGGTACGATCGCCCGATAACATTCTTCTCGAATAAATTGGATTAATCGAATAATGTCCGGCCGCATTTGCGGATCGGGGAACTTGTGAATCGCTTCTGTCGTGGGGGAATCGTAAGAACGCAACGTGCAACGGAGCTTTCGAAGTCACCGACCGATAAAGCTTTCAGAAAATTTTCGATTGAATTGTCGGGAGTGTGTATTATATAGAATTAAAGGGGAGGCGAACGAGTACTCGGGTAATTCGAGAACGAGTTTGAGTTTCAAGTGACACTTGTTAACTCTGGTCCTTCGCGGCTGTTTGTCGGGCGAGTTTATAGGAAGTTCCGGATCACCGAGAAATACACAGCTCTATCCGGGCTACTGCCGGGGATAAAAAAAAAACATACGTTCTACCACACGGTGATGATTGATCAGTTACCCGTGACATTTTCCAAGAAATTCTAGCTTCCGCGAGCTCGTGCTCGCCGCGGGGTTTCCATTGGGGAACTTCTCCGATTGCGGTTGCAATTCGAAAAATGTGATACATGCGTGTTGAAATATAATTTAAAATCCTCTCGATCCAGGTGTTCAGGTGTAAAAAGAAAATTTTGGCAGAGCGATTAAATGCTGTGGCACGCAAACTAGAAAATTGTAAAAAATTATAATTTGTTTAAGCTTCTCGCGTGTTCTGAGCACACGTGAGCTAAAGGGCAATCAAAACCAGACTGGTGTGATAATATTACTCGAAAGGTAGTAAAGTAAAAATTTCATGAAAGAACTCGCCGAGCGTTTGAAAAGGTCCTGTTAACACATCCGACACTCGGCGCGTAATGGAGGGAACAAAGCGCCAGCTTAAAAAGTCTATAGAAATTACGCTGTTGGATTTCGAAAACGAGTGCTCAATTATGCTTCCGCCGTGATATCGAAGTTTCACGATACCATACAAAGAACGATCGAACTCGTTGAATTGACAAAACCTTTGCCGCGATCGTTCCAAGCATGTTTGGCTCGCGTTAACGCGATACTCCTTGATTTTTCCACGTTTCCTCGACTCGATTTCCCTTGCCGGTTTCGCGCACGGTTTTAAAACGTTTCGCCGTGTACGAAGACATAATGCCGATCAATTTGTCCTCTCATCCGCAGACGCCACTTCACATGTGCGTCGAAATATACGGCGGATTATGCGCGGATCCGCGATGATATCGATTATAACGACGCCGCGCGCCGCGCGCCGCGTCGCGCCGGAAGCATTGAAGCCCGCGTAGACGAGCGCGAGCGCGATCGCGCGGAACTGTATCCGATAAAATTCGTGTCCGCCTGCCGACCGATATTACTTCCGGTACACTTCGGGAGTAATTCCAATAGCAACCAGTGCGGTGTGCGCCCAGAATTGATACTCCTCAACTCTTCTCCACGGTTTTTCGTTCCCTCGCCTCCTCCCACTTCTCGTTCCGGACCATCCGACATTTAAATTTCCTGTACTCGAATCTTCTTTGCCCTCTACAACATCCTCCGAAATTGTTTCGTGCTCAATTTTAATGTAGTAAGCTTGCACACAATGGCTCCGAAAAGTGTTGACACAACTTTTCTCATTTTCCAAAAATTATTGTAATAACTTTTGCTCATTTCGGAGCTTGAAGCCCGGCTTCGCGTTATAGCATTTCTTATGACTAAATAGACCGCGGATCTTTATGCATTTATAGGAAAATTTTGAAAATGGGAAGAAATAACATGCTATTTGGTTTCTATATATTGCAATCGATGCAGACAATTTTTATTTCGCACGAAGATCCGCGTTCTGCTTGTTACAATATTTCTTTCGAACTAGAATAATTCTCTAGAAAAATCATAGATCGAGGAAACTTTGATCTCTGTCTCTAAGGCGAAATTGCAGGGCACAACTCGCTCGCATAAGAATATTCATCATTCCCATTCCCGAATGGCAACGGTGGATTTCCGGTTTATCCGGCTGGATGTGGTACACGGGATAGAATTTTTATTTTTATCACTCGCGGCGACCGTGTTATACTTGTTCCCCGTTCGTCTTAGCTTCTCGACACGGCGGCGTTTCTGTTCGATGGGATTTATGCCAGTGCGGTAATGGCGGCCGATCGCGGCGAACACGCCCGGTTTAATTTACCGGCGGTGTATCTACCGGTGGAGTGGGTTTCCTTCCTGTAACTACGTCATTTTCGGAAATTGACGCCGCTGGATAACCGGGAGGGGGAGGGGTGATTGGAATAAGGGAAAATAAGGGCGAACCAAGGGAATAATAATGTCGTCGCAGCTCGAGAAGCCCACCGACGATTTTTCTCGCTCCTCCGTTGAGATATCGCTCGATTTATGGTGTTTCCTCGCGGACTCTGTGATCGAGCACCTCGATCCTACGTCCCCAGACCGTCCTCGAAATATTGCACCGGAGAATAACGATATTTATACAGCGACGAGCACAGCCAATTGGCTCCGACAACTTCCGCTTGGCGAAACACCTTGGAAAATACTTGAAGTGGTTTTATCCGGTTCACCGGTGGCTCTAATTCTATGAAAACAACGAATCATTGAACAAAAATTATATTCATTTTCCGCAACAATGTCGTCAGTCGTGTTTCGGAAGACGATACGCTGCAATTTAATAGAATATTCCAACTATGGCGGCCATTACTGAAACGTATGCTGATAGTGCACCTGTTAATGCCGTTGCATCTCGATGTGGGCAGAGAAGTGCTCGTGATTAAATATTTGGCCCCGGGTTTCTGGATCACACGCCATATTTCATGAAAATTGCGTTTTCTTGCAAATTTTCTAGCTGGACTATTCGTGCTGTATTTTCGAGCACGTGGATGCACCCACCTGATTCCCGTACATTTAATTCCCGTAAATGGACCGCGGATGTTCATGTATTCGTTACTTGATTCGCGATAACACGCTGGGATATAGTTAAAACCAGATTTGTTTTTGTGGTATTTTTGATACTCTGAAAATTTTTAGAGACACGCATTCTTTTCCGGTATCGATGAGTGATAAAAACTGCATTTTTTCGGAGAATCGTCTAAATGAGTTATTTCTCGTTTTCGAATATGTACGTTTCAGTATGTAAACGAAAGAGAGTGCTCTATTATTGTGAATATCATATTTTGTTAGACTCCTATAAATGCCGCGGTATGAACAGAATTGTGCACGCGTTAAGTATTTATTACACGGCTGCACGGCAAATTTTTCTCGAAGCCATTGTTATCGCTCTCTCTTTCCATTTACCGTACAATATACACGTTCACCTGTTTTCTGTTCCGTCAAAATGATTTTCATTTTCCGATGTCGACGACAGCGAGTCTACAGCGGTCATTTACTCGTTAATATATCGTGACCGATAGAAATTGTATATTTTCGAAAACGTCAATAGTTTGGTTTAATTTCTCATCTGTGTTGCAATAAGAAATGATGAAATGACAGAATTAGTAGATAAGGTTAATGTTAATTATCGTGACCCGAAAAGGAATGGTCAGAACTTTCGGAAGTATTTGATCACGCTTTCCCCGTGATGGTGCTATCGCTGCGAAAGAGACGAGTGGTATAAAGTCTCGACGCTCCAGGAACGTTGATCGCCTTTCAACGATGAAACTTGCCGAAAATCTGGAAACCCTGAAAGATAACGATGCCCGATGGATTCTCTTGGTTGCAGGTGCCGTCGTTCAACGGGTCCTCTTATCTTCGCTACCCAGGTTTAGCAGACACGTCGCTATCTTGGCTAGAATTGGCTGTCACGTTGAAACCGACCGCGGCAGACGGTGTTATACTTTACAACGGCCACCATAGCGATGCTACCGGCGACTTCATCGCGCTCTACCTATCCTCGGCACACGTGCAGTTCACCTTCGACCTGGGGACGGGCCCTGCCACCCTAAGGTAAGTCAAATCCCTTCCCACGTGTTAACCTCGCGGCTAACTACTAGACCGGCTACCCGTTTCACGTGTATTTAATAGAAATCGTGATTGTGGATTTTATGCAAAATTTTCTATTTTTAAAACAAAGGATTCAACGAATTTAGGTCCACAATGGCGGCAAAAATTTCGCGAATGAATTGTTAGAAGGTCCGCCATTTTGTTCTCCGGCAAGAACCACCCCGTAAGGGGTTCCGGGTGTTCCCTGCCCTCTTCCTTTCAATTTCCTCGTTACTCCTTTCGAGCAGGAGCCTCTAATTGAGTCGTTTGCATGCCGGCCCCCGGCGAACGGATAAGGGACGTGAACGGATATTGTAATTTTATTGGGAACGCGCATACGGCAACTGGGGTGAAAAAGGGAAGTGGGTCGGTCGGACCATGCCCGCCTCGTTTGCGCTTGATTAGACGGGGAAGTGTATTTTAATTTGTTGAAAGTTCAAGGGGGTCGGATCGAGTTCACCGTCACGTTGCGGCTGGGATACGGGAAACCGAAATCACCCTTTGTCCCCTTTTTTTATGGAGGACAACCACGATTTCTAAGGGCTCATCCTTTGAACCTGCTTCTGGAATTAACATTCAACAGATTTCTTTTTTTTATTAGTGTCATATTGATGTTGTAAAATCAAAATTAAAAAAAAAAAACAATCACCCGATGAGGCTATTTAACCCTTCACTGCATAGTGAATCTGAATCATATCTGATGCAGTTAACATTTCTGGTACATACAACAATATATAGTAAACTAAGAATGTATTTTCTCACTGTTGTATATTATGTGCATTATTCTGGAACGCTACGGTGGACAAACGATATTTGACCACGATGTAAAATCAAATTCTTTTCAAATTCGAGAGTGGCTCGAAAACAAAAGAGTAGTGCACGGTGAAGTTGAATTTCGGAAAAATGTTCCGGGTCGACGCGACGTGACGCGACGCGACGCGCGGAACGTGATCCCGTTGATTACGTCTCTTGTAACGCGCGTTGTAACGAGTTTATGCGCGATGCGATCGATTAACGAGCCCCGACGCCCGGTGTCGAAAGAACCAGGCCCGATCGTTTAATCCGTGCTATCGCCGCCAGTAACGATGTATAGGCGTCGATCGGTCTCATCGCGAATTAAACCTTTGAATATTCATGACAGAAAATCAGTAGGTGCGTCCTCGAGGAAGAAGAGCATGGCTCTCCATTTTCTTTACTTCTCTCTCTCTCTCTCTCTCTCTCTCTCTCTCTCTCTCTCTTTCTCTCCCTCTCTCCCTCTCCCTGTTCCGATCGGCTGCCTTCATTTTTTTCTCCTCATTTTCGATTGCCAGGATTAACCCTTTGCCCAAGGGAAATCCGTTCCGCAGCCGCCGGTAACCTTCGAGAATATTCTAACGTGGTTTTCTTCTCGTTGCGTTGATATTTCGGCGAGACTTCCGTTGTCGCGATAATTGGCCGATGGACTGCTGCAGAAATCCTGAGGATGTTGAAGAATCTGTTTTTTATATTTTATTAAGACGTTCGTTTTATAATTACAGTAAAATATTGATGTTATTTACAATTTTCAGCGTCCAGGAGCACCGCATAAGAATGAAAGAAATTTTTTCTCCAACTTTACAAGTTGGACTCTGTAAAGTTGCCGATCTTTGATCTAGGGATCAAAAGAGAGATCAAAAGAGAGAAAGAGAGAGGAGAGAGAGAGCGACGAGTTTCATAGATTCTTCGCGACGATCATTTCGTTTATTTTTGATACTTAAATGGGTTTAATAAGCGTGTTAGGCGAATTCATGAGTTAGGATAAAATGTGTGGGATTAAGATCGGACCGTTGCGCTCCGGCTTCGCAGCGCGGCGCTTTGCTGCAAACGGGCGTTATTCGAACGACGGCGGAGCGTTGAAATGTCCGGAATAAAGATCCCGGTAAAAAGTAAGACTGACATAATTCAGGATTAAGTGGAACACCGGTTGAACGCGTAGGACTATTAAGGAACGGGGACGGGGATTAAGAGAAACATTTTTAGACATTGCGAACCGGCGATCGGGATTAACCGAGTGTCTTGTTTATTGGAGAATTTATCTCGGAAGACGGAAACATGCAGATACGACGAGGCACTTGAGCGTTTCATTCTGGCCACGAGGACTTCGCAAGATAAATGGTTCTAGAAAGAGTGTTGGCGTGTTGCAAGAAATTTGAGAATGTCAAGAAAGATAATTGTATTTTCAATAGAAATTCGGAGGCGCGGGTAGGGTCAGAAATTTTTAATATAAATACGGTGGCGTAATGGAGCAACGAGGATTTATAATTGCGAGAGTAGAGAGCCGGGGCGAGTGAATGGTACTTGAGAATAATGTTAACTGCACTCCCGTTAACGTAGAACGAAGCGTGACAGAATGAAAAACTGTAGGGTGGTAATTGCCATAAAACGTCGAGTGTAAGGACGTTGAACAGAAATAATTGAGACACGAAGACTAACAAACTTCCGTCGCCGAAAATTCGGCTTTCATTCTCAGGCTCGCGAATCCAAAAATGCGAAAACCATTTTTCGGCCGTAGCTTTCGCGAAAAATATACAAAGACCACAGGAATAATTTACACGACGAATAGGCAGGTTTCCTCGTGAAAAATTGTATTCGCTCTGTTCATATTAAAAATTTCTTAATAGCAAGATTTTCCCGTTTAACGAGTTCTTCCCGTCGAACAATGGAAACGGGACAAAGAAAACCTCGATCGAGGGGCTGGGGGAGGCGGAGGGGGAAATAACAAACACCGGGGGTGCAGTTCGTCGTTATCGATCAAACGGTAATTAAATTAACGTTCGCAACAATGGGCCATTATTGTATTTCTTGTTATAACTGGCGCCCTGTGCCCGGAAGCTGACCGTGGAGCGCGGCCTCCCTGTGGAAAAATATTTCACGTTAATTAATCTCGGTTCATTTAACTCGAACGCCGCGCCACGCCGCGCCACGCCGCGCCGGCCCGTTTCTGTTTTACATATACGACTAGCCCGGGCGCAGATCATGTTTGCTCGCTTTATGAAACTCTTCGATAAACACCGTTTTTACCCGACACGGTCTTTCGAGCAGGGGTCGCGTCGCCTCCGCGGAAATAATATCCGTCGGCAAACTTCACTCGCATTCGTCATGTCGGACGATCGACCAGCCACGCCATTATTTTCACCCCTCGCCGGACGTGTAATCTCTGGAAAGCTCGCGTTCCATCGAAACTCGCTGTTCTTGATTTTTCGATTTTTCGGGGATTTCGAAGGGGACATAGTCTGCGTGTACGAAGGTCGTGCCAAGGTCATACTTTCCGAGATCTTAGATCAATGTGATCTAATGATTATCGATTGCGTTCTTCACATTTTGTAACTTGCGATTTTTCATTATTCTGGTACGAAAACGGGATAACTTTCTTAATTGTATTCGTTATATTTTAGATTAAACGTTAAATTATTTTGTGTGTTACGGACGTGTTATACTATTCCGAAGACTTTAATCCCACAATATTGTTCTAATAAAAGAATCGGAAGAACGTAAAGAATGTCAGTTGAACACATGTACTTAGTAGAAATTATTAAGAGGGGAAGAAGCTTGAAAATAATTTCGAATTTGGAATTTCGCAAAGACGCAGGAAACTCTGCAGTGTACAGCATTGTGGACGTAGTCGCAACGATATCGAGACCGGGGAAAATACGACGAGGAATTTCAAGGAAAGATGGCGGAGTTCTTGTTCGACATCGAAGAAACCGACGTTTCTCAGCGACGCAATAATAAAACGTCGACGGATTGCGGCGAGGGCGGCGGAAATCCTATAGCAGGAGTGGGGAAAAACCGGCTAGAATGGAGTCCCGTCGCCGTGATTCCGGTCAAACGTCGTGAATGCGAATGAAGTTTGCTCATGGATAATATTTCGCTGAACCGGGTACACCGGAAGAGCGCGCCGGGCCACGTTCGAAGGGAGAGAAAGTCATCTATTGAACGGTCCCTGGAGCCGACGCGACGCGAGGAAACTTCCGAGATAGGGAGGACCGAAATGTTACGTGGACCGTCCTAATGCAGCGAAAAATCCGAAATTCCCAGCCCTCCGGAGCTTAAATAGCGTTGCGAGCCGTGAACTCGACTTAACGCGGATGCTTCTGCCGAAAGATACTGCTTCAAGCTCGTTTTTACCACCGACCCTTTTTTCCTCAATTTCCGATACGCTGCTTTCGCTAAATGGATTTCGAATAGTATACGACATATATGGGGTATTTAACGCGTTTTTCGTTCGATTTGGATGCGAAGCAATTTTTGAAAAATTTCTTCAAGCTTCGTTTGAACTTTACGAGTTACCGCCACTGTGTCAACGCGCGGGATAAAAATAATTTCAAATTTCCCAAAGCTGAGTGTCAAGAGAAATTAAAAAAAAAAATGCTGGGTGTCAAGAGGCGTTTGAAAGGTCACACCTTGTAAGGTGCACGATTGTTTTACTGGCTCTCGATAATCCCAATTTGTTAACCCCGTGGCAAGCGCATCGAGCAGCAAGAAGCAAGCTGCCGAGACAAAACACGCGGTTTTTAAACGCAGCTTCCTAACGAGCAAAGTTTCATTTACTCGGGCTGCGCTTACTCCGGTAAAGACGCGGTTCTATAGGTGTGTGCGGCGAAACCCCGGCTCTCAGTCATTTGTGGCAACATCCGTTCGGTTTCAAGACACGGCTACTCTCGTTCCCCGGCAGTTTTCCCGATTATCGGGAAATAGGAGCGATTACGCGGGTCCCGAGGATTGAGATATCGAGAATTTCCACAGGCTTCCGTCTCCACCCCTCCCTTGGATGGATTCCCACCTTGATGGTTTTCCATCCTCCACGGTTGGATCCGTGAACAACAGCCGCTGAAAGATACAACCGTTCCTCATCGAATAAACGTTCCATTGAACGAGATGTATTTACATTCGTGACAACGATCCGCGGGAACCGTTATCCCCTTTTCCTCCTCGCTGTGCTCGGGTTTCCGCATTAAAACCGATTCACGGTTTAGAAATGAAATTGCCGGAGACGATAAATCTTTATGCAAATTCTCGTTCTCGAAGATGAACAAGTTCTCGTTCTCCTTCTCGAAGAAGGAAAATTTCTTTCAAAATGAAAGGATTCCGTGAATTTTTATTTATTATGTGTTTCTCTCAAAAATATACTAGCATCCTGCTAAAAATTATATTTCTAGATATTCTATACGAAATGGAACTGACAAGTTTTTTTCAGATTACACGGAATCATTTTTCAATGAATTTAATATCAATGCGTGCATAAAATATATTCTGGATTGTCCTAATTTCATATCTGTTTTTTTTTCTCTTTTCACCCACTTGAAATCTCTCTCTCTCTCTCTCTCTCTCTCTCTCTCTCTCTCGTTCTTTGGTTTGGTTTTTCTGATACTCGACCGCTTAAAATTTTTGTTTTTCATTTTCCCGGCGTCGAGTTTTCCCAGCGTTCTCTCTTCCTTTGTGCATCGTGCATCCCCATCGGTGTTTACACAGTCACCTCGGAAAGTAAGTTAACCGCTCTCCAAACATATCGCCGTCTATTATTACTGAAAATTTCGAATTTTCTTTCGGCCACCGCTCGCTCGGCGTAACGAAGTTTCACGCTTCCGCGGACTCTCGTTTTCATGTTCGTAACGAAACTTTAATCGTAGCTCCGCGTTAATTTTTCAAAGAGTTTGTTGGGAACTTTCTCCCGCCTTCTCGTTCGGACGACTCTCTACCCCCGATTTTTCTTCTCCTGATATTTATCTTTGCCGTAGTTCTACGCGAAAATCCCTCCGGCCAGACTAACCATTCTTGCTCCCGGAACCTCGATAGAAAAAAAAGAAGAAAACTGTTGGGCAATTTTGGACGAAGCGAATTAGTCGAATTAAGTTGACACTGTTTCGAATTAACTGTTTCCTACTAATTTCTGCGATAAACGCGTAAAATCAGGCGTCTACCGATGAGGAATCGGTATCGGAATGTCTAGATGCGGAGAGGTTTCGTTGTCAATGATCGAGACAAGGCAGGTTTCGTGGAAATTTCGTGGGAACCGATAGGTCACGTTATCGATCGTTGTTGCAGAAGCGAGAATCCGGTACGGCTCGGCGAATGGGTCGAGGTCCGTGTGTCGAGGACCGGACGTTTGGCGTCCCTCGAGGTCGAGGACGATCCTCCGCAGGAAATCCTGGCGCCAGGAGCTTTCACGCAGCTGTCACTGCCTCTCAATCTTTACTTGGGCGGCGCGCCATCGACGGACATGTACTCGCCGAAGATGAAGACCACCGCCAGCTTCGTGGGCTGCATTCAGACCGTCATACTGAATCGCCGGGAGGTGAGAAACTCGCATAATTCATGAAATTAAACCCACGTACGCTATGCGCCGCGAGCTACCGTCCGCCAAGCGCCGCACGCCGCGGCGACCCCGACAACGATAAATTTAATTATGTTAATTCCCGGACGAATCAAAATGAAATTGCATGGATTTGTCCGCTTCCCCTCGGAAAAATCATACTCTCTGTACCAAATCATCATTTTCCTGAGCTGCTTCAATATTCATGGATCTCCCTCCTTTTCGTTGCAAAAATTACAATAACCTTTTTACCGCGCTTCAGTTTCAATTTCTAAAAGGTCGAAATAATTCTCGAAATTTACCAAAACCAAATTGACTCGGATTTTTCCGAGAAGTGTCCCGCGTTTCCCGTGATCGCGAAACAACGTTGAATAAGAGAACGTTGTATGCACAGCTTGACAGGTATAGTGGCGCGACTGTCAAAATAATATAGTTCGCAACGGATCTAATTGAAATTAATGTTCATCCTGTCAACCTGGACACGGACATTCGAGAGAGATAACAATTGCAATCAATAATACATGCCGAACACCGACATCCGTATTATGTTATTGCTCGCGGTGTACGCGATTAAACATTTCTGTAATGCGACCCAGTTTTACACTGTCTACGTTACTACACATCAGGTCGCATTTCGAACACGTACTTCTCCTATTTCACTTGACAGAAATTTCCCCAGAGAAGCTATACATACGCTTCAAACGTAATTACTTCTACCGATGCTTCTGAAACGCTAATATCGTGGGAACGAAAATTTCAGATATCTAACAATCGTTGAAACGTTGCTGGTCATTACTCAACGCCAATGTTTATAAAAGAGCTTATCGCGTACAACCATTTCAAAGATACATACTCTGTCATTGCCAGAGTGAAACAGAAATAATATATATATATATATTGTTTTTCTTAGATTTTTCGAATGTTTTTACTGTTTTAAATTCTCTTGTCATAACCGGTGCTTCTAAAAACGTTAACATTCCGGGAAGTAACATTTGAAAAATGTTTCAGAGATCTTAGCAATTGTTTCGGCATTCGCCATTCATTATTTAAAGTCAAAGTTTCCGAACAAGGTGGTTGCCGCGAACGACGATTCCAAGTCGAAAGGTGCACTGTCATTACCGCGAAGCGATTTTAAACACGCACGAACAGTTTCGTGCGTGAGCATCGTTGAGAATAATGCGGTAGTCGCGTTTAAGTCATAAGGAATATTGTATTCTTTAGAGACCACGGCCGAGGCAAAAGTATTTATTAACGCTCCGGATGGTTCCATTCGGTAGAAATTATCTTCCGAAACGGTCGGCGCATAAATATTTGTACGGCATTAAGTCGTACGAATGCACGCATTCTGCGTTTTCACTCTTTTCCCTTTCTCATAACGCGGCGGGGCTCCAAGGAGGTAAATCCCCTGCGAGGGCTCGTGCCCTTTACATATTACGCGCAAAATGCGCCGACTTGTATTCCTCTCGCCCTTCGTCGGAAGAACCACCGTCCACTTAGGAATTTCGCGGGAACCCCACCTTCGACCGAAACCGAATTTATAAAGTGAATAAAGCTTTTTAGTCTTATATTAATACTTGTATCACTCTTTATTAATACTT
>CM052336.1:240355-270722 GCA_028455595.1 Lasioglossum vierecki
AGCATCTAGTCGTTGGAACGATTGATCGTCGGTAATTGTGATTTTTGTTTAATTGTTTAATATTTTTCGATGGTTACACCTACTCGTGTTTGTCGTAAACGTCCGGTTATCATTAGCGAGATGGAGCAACGTTTCCCGATTCACCAACTGATGGGCTCAATACTGGAGAGCATCTGGTAAATTCGTGGGAAACAGATCAATTATCGGAGTTCCTGTTTGTTGTACGTAGTATTTTCGTTTCTCGAACAACACGTGCAAACGCATCCTCGTTTCTCGAACAACTGTTCTCGAAGATATCAGGCGAAATTCCAACAGAAGCACACGAAGAAGAAGAAGAAGAAGAAGAAGTTACAGAAACGGGACTGGACGCGAGCACCAGGGAATAAAGGGAACTTCTCGAAGAAAGTTATCGATCGAAACTTCCCTGGATTCATTAGAAAGAGACGAAAAAACCGAGTTACAGAGAGGTAGACAATAAAACTCCGTGGAAATACTCTGGGTACGTGTCCCAAACAGTAACCGTGACAAAAACCTCGCGAGTTCGTTCGCCGAGGCGCTGTCGCGCTTCCTTTACTTGACATACAGGAGGTTCGAAAATGCAATTAACAACTTTACAACTACGTGGAACAATTGATGAATGATGCATGCGAACCGAAGAACAGCTTCATCGAGTAACATATCCACGCAAGAGCAAATCCAGAGAGCAACTGAAACATGATTAGGCTGCTCACGGGCCCATGACCTCCAATTCAAGTTAACTAAAATTTGCCAAAGTAATTTTGCACAATTCGTCCGCAACTTCGTCCGAGGTTTCAAACATTAGGCAACCTATCCGCAAAGTGCTTCTAGACGACGACAGTAGTCACGAGTCTCTGAAGCAGCACAGTGTCCTTATTAGAGCAACTCTCGAGGCTGGTTCCCCGGAATTAGGCTAATTCTACGCAGCATGCGCTACTGGTGAGATCGACTTGCGTACGCATTATTTCAACTACACGCGAAGAAGAAAAAGAAAAGCGGCTTCCAAAGGTTCCGGCGTTTTAATAGAACGATTTTCTGCCTCGGAAATAACCGCGAGCCTTATTCCGGACTTCGCATCAGCGAAATTCATTGGGCGAAGTGAGAAATCAATACTGCTCGACGGAAAAGTGGAATCGAAGTTCGGAGGAAAGCGGCGAAATTCCAGCCGTTTGGAACACGCGTATCGGACGGTTCGTACGATAACGTATCTCGCGCGGTCCGCCGGTCCGCCGCCGGTCCACGCTAATGCATAAGAAATTTCCCCGGGTGAGGAAAAAGTCGGGAGAAAGGAAACGAGGTAAATTGGTAAAGTTCGGGAAAAGGCGGAAAAGGCCCCGGGAGTTCGGCGACCCCTCGTCGATTCGGATAACCTCGATTCTCCGGGACCGGCCGAGCGACTTCGAAAATCGTCTGGGTCATTCATTATTACGGAGTCCATACGAGTCACGTTTCC
The DNA here is from genome assembly GCA_028455595.1 of Lasioglossum vierecki. Classification (NCBI taxonomy): domain Eukaryota; kingdom Metazoa; phylum Arthropoda; class Insecta; order Hymenoptera; family Halictidae; genus Lasioglossum; species Lasioglossum vierecki. Next base: position 241,827 of record CM052336.1, read on the forward strand.
ACCTGACTTCCTCTTTTACCGCGGCCGCCGCGGCTCTCCGCGGTCGTCGTCGTCGTCGTTTCTTTCGGCCGAATTGTATTTTATCCACCGAAAGTAATCCGATTAACTCGCGGCGGAATAGCAAACAGGCGGCGGCAGCTTATTCCGCGGATCCTCGCCGTATCTCGGGCGATCATCTTGCCGGCGCGGCGCGTCGTTTCGTTAAAGATTTCCTCGGGAAGGGCTTTCCACGATCCATCCCGTGCCGCAAAATATCTATGGAAATTTTTATTTATCCACCTCGTCCGATTCAACACAGTTTACATTGCGGCTCGACGCTCCATTATCCGAGAACTGTCTCTGCTCGTCTTCAATTTGTTTTCTTCTGGTGTTCCCACCTCTTGCAATCGGCGCAGAAAATTTTTATTTTAACCGGTAATTCGAAATAATCCCCGAAAATTGCTCTCGCGTATTCGACCCGTGTAAATTACTCTGGTAAGTCGTGCTAACCTCGAATAATTATTCCTTCAGGAACGCGCAGCGTAATACTATTCCCATCATTTGTATAAGCTCTCTATAAATGCTCTACACCTAACCGAATATACGACAGTCACAGGAAATAATTTTCCACGCTTGGTCTCTCTCTCTTTTCTCGTGTAGACCACATAAACTTACTCTAGCGAGTAATAACAAATTCTATGGTTGCTCCGTTGCTCAATACTGTTCTCGTAAATCGCATTCACTCTAGAGAATCGTTTTCCAACGAATAGTTAGTATACCATCGATAATTTCTTAATATGAGAATCGAATGAAAAAGAGAACCCCGTTATTGCGGCAATTCATTCGGATTTTGCAATTTCAGTGGACAGTAATGGAGACGTTAAAACACCACGGTTCATAATTAGCTGCGCTGCCGTTACATTTTGTTTTCGGTGCAGCGAACCTGTATCGGAGGCTCGAATTAACTCCTATATCGTGGTACACAACAGGTGTCACATGAATTTAGCTAGGGCGTCCCTCAACTTCGTTCTACAACCACCCCGTCCACCCGGGAATATCTTCCATCCCCCACCCTCGCGTTTTTCGTACAAATTTCGTTAGCGTCACGTCGATAACCTGCCCGGTAACGAGATGCAGAGGTTTAAATACCTGGATCGATGCTACGAAATTACAAAATGCTATTTATGTTCGGATGCCACTTTTAGAGAAAGATTTAATCAATCGCTTGAGCGCTATTTTAAGAATACAATCATTTCAATGACACTCCAATGCAATTCTTAACAAAAGATAATAAAGTTCCACTGATGATAAAACGAAAAAAGAATGAGATTGTTAAAAAAAATTCTTATAACTGAACAAATGGACTTGCATCTTTGCCACGAGCAAGATACAGAGACCACGGCCGACTCTGAATCAACGACAAAGAAGCAAGTTTCGATGCGAGTCTCAAAAGAAAAGTATCAAAGGGGAAGCCAGAAAATGATACACAATAGTGTAAAAGGTGTAATAACGATAATAGGAATGTCTATCAAATTCGAAGAACGATTGTTCTGTCAGGAACAGCGAGGAGAATTTATTTTCTGGGACAGGTCAAAGCGAGCACTTATCGAGGGTACACCAAGTTGCACCGATTTCGGGGTCCACAGACGATTTACTTCGACATTTTCCTCTTTCGACTCCGCGGCGATCTTCAGGGTCGTTTTTCTTTCGACGAGGGGGGTCGCGCGCACGCGGTCCTCTCCGACGACCAAAAAATGCATTGGCCTCGGGAATGTGCGCGGTCCCTTTGATCTATTGTGCATTCTGCACCGAGAATGGAGATATACGACGGCGGAATGGTCGGACGTCTATCGTGTCCTCGACAGAAACCGAGCCCTTAAATGCTGTCTTGTGCCTCAAACCCCCTCTTCCGACCCCTAAACCTAACTCTCTGCCCCCCCCCCCCGTCACCCCTAAGAGAGGTTACGCTCGGATGGATTATACGTATCCCCTTGAGCCTTTCAATAGAGATTTGGTAGTCGATTTGACCAGTCTCCGGGCGTTCTTGGCGCTACAAGATAAGGAACCGCGCGGGTCCTCGGTCGACGCTCCGTTTCAGGATTATTGCTTTGCACGAGCGAGACTCGAGCTGAAATCTCAGTTTGCAGTGACGTATCTGCGCTTGATTGGATTTCACTTTGACATTCGTCTTTGTTATTGCTTTATCCAACATCGATTCTGGCCCGCTCAAAATTTCCTCTTCATTTTCCAATTTTTCACGATTTTTCACGATTTTTCACGATTTTCTCTATGAAATTCTGAGGTCGGGGACCACGAACGTTGGCTCTTGATATTATTAACCCGTAGCAGTCGAGGGGTAAATATTGTACGAGGTATCGCATCAATTACATATCCATACAAATTATTCTAGGTCGGAAGAAAAGTTTAATTTTCAAGGTAATTAACAGCTCCGACCGCAAACGGTTAAAATCCTTTGTGGTTGAGGATTATTTAAAAATATTTTTCACGAAGAACCAGAGTGGCGAAGAATTGTGAAGGATTGCGAGTAGTTTGAATGGAAATATCGCGACAGAAGAGGAGAGGTATCGGGGAGGAAGAGAACGGTAATAGAAGTTGTTCCTTCATCGGAAGGAGCAAGTTTCGCGGAATTTAATTGGTAAGTTGTGCTCACCGACGTCGAAACCATTCGTCGCGTCCCCCTGCGGCGCAAGAGGGAAACGGTAGCGGTGTTCATTGACTTCCAGATGCCGGACGCACCCCTTAAATCCAGTTCTCACCGGAAGTCGCTCCAGGCCGGTTGTATTTCCGGGTCCGCCGACGAACAGCGGCTCACGGAAGGTAATCCTCGCAAACAAGCCCTGTAATCAAATCCAAAAGTGTCTTGTTTACGTAACTGCGCGAGTTCCGTTGTATAATAACCATATTTCATCTGATAAACTGTCTAAATTCACTTTGAATGCCCCATTCACCTAAAAAATTTTTATTTTTAGGAAATTTCAGTGTACTCTGCACATATACGGTCGTTCGATCGACGTCCGATCGACATCCGAAACTTTAGATGTTATTGAGTTTAGAGTTATTAACAAAAAACACGGACCAATCAGAGCGCGGCTACAGCGGATTGATTCTGGCTCGGCCAATGGCGCCACCACGGTAAGCGGGACCTGTCGCTGAGTCGGACTCCGTTTGCTCCAGCCGCGTTCTGATTGGTCTGTGTTTTTTGTTAATAACTCCTAAACAAAGCCGCTGGTGTCATTTTTGTAAAGGAAAATGTCGCTTAAAATGACCCAAGGAACCTCCCATTTCCGGGAAGTACACGAATTTTGCGACACCCTGTATAAGGCGGAGACGCATATTCGGAATATAGAGGGCGTTATTGCGTGGCTGCCGATTACGAGAGTTGCAACAACATTGCCGTTTTCACCCCGTAGCGGTTTCAAATATATTCCGTATCAGCTCGCGACATCCGCGCGGAATCATCGCGCGTCGCGCCGGCTGGAACGCAGTCGGAGATGGGAGCAATTTACGCGAATTATGCATCCCGGGTTGGCCCATATTTGCCCAGCGAGCGTCGCGCTATACCGATTCGCTTCAGAACAGTGACTGGCAATGCACCTATCCAGCACGCCCACGGCCGCGGCCGAGTAGCACGTGCGCGCGAATCCTGTCGACGACCTCGCTCGCAGTTTTCAAGCTAATGCACTTACAAAAGTCTCGAAACTTTCTCCGCGCCGGTGCATCGACCGAGGTTGCCAGGAGTCATCCCTCTCTTCTTCCTCCGCGTCCCTTTCCCATCCCCATCCCCATCCCCATTTACAGCCAAGCCCCGTTACATCGTGCCCAGAAACTTCCGGCGAGAGACCTATCGACAACGGCGATCAGGACACGGAAAAATGTTGGCTCGGAGGTATTGGGTTGATTTAAAAGTCCGCGCGATTTTTACTGTACAATTGAAAGTTTCTGCCCCGGGGAAGTAGGTAACGCGCGTCCCGATAACAAGACAATGGAGCTCGTCGCCGCACGCGATTCAGACCCCACAACTATTTCATCATTGCTCGGAGAATGCAACATTCGATGATCTCCTCTTCAGTGTTACGGACACGAAACTAAGAACAGTTTTTAGTCAATATATCTAGTCTATAAAAGATACATTAATGCTCTCTGATAAAAAGGAACATTTAATATATTTAGTCACTTGAAAATTGTTCGAACTGCCGTGACGTTTAATAGCGGTTTCAATATCTCACTGTCTTTGACGGAGCTTGTTTTCTTTAAAAAGTGGAACTGTTGTTTGAAGGAGTACGGCGATGGCATTAACGATACTCGATTAACCTGGATCTTCAAGAGTCGGAGGACTAGCCTAATTGCATTCTAATATCGATCTCCGTCAACAAACTCGAACGTACCGGGTCCGCAAATTTTTCTCGTCCTGTACTAAAAATATTTTTTACCAACTTCTGCAAGCAGGCAATTTACCAGTCCAATCAGAAAGATCGATCCATTTTCCCGAGGATGCGAAACATTTTCGTTCCATTTCAAGCCGAGTGGACAAACTTTCAGCTCTGAAAATCTCGCCGGACGTTCTCGGCGAAATTGTTTTCGCGATTCGCATAGTTTACAATTAAAGAGCAGACAGGGGGTTGCGTTAGGGGAGGCAGCGGCCGGAAGGGCATTAAAACAGCATTACCGCGTAAAGACCGTGCCGGTAAAAAAGGAATATGCAGAGAATCGGCGGCCGTTCCGCTTCGAAATCCCGGGGCCATCTCGATAACAAGGTTTCGCCATTAAAACCGTCGGGGGCCGTACGCCGGAAACGTGACCTCCAATGAACGAGCCTTCTGAGAGGTCTAGCCGCCCCACTCCCCTCGTAATTCTATAAAGCTTAAACGATTGATGCCGTCGTTTTGCCTCGGCGTCTGTGAAACTTCCGCGGAATCTTTTGATCCGAGATCGACTGTTCCGGAAAAGAACCTAGCCTGTTATGATCGTCATAACCGATCTTAGAGGTTTTTCAAACACTATCGAACCATTCGAAAGCTGGCCAAGGAGCACCCCACCGAGTAAAATTTCAGCCCTCTAGCCTTCCCGCGAGGGTGGTTACAGGGTAAATTATGTTTCGCGGTTTCCCGTGCATTTTTTATGTTGTAAACTGTGCTCGTAAAAAATGAAAACCCTCAAAAAATTCGGTTTTTCGACGAAATATGGTTGTTTAATAGGTCCAGAATAATGTAACAATTGGAAATGTAGTTTTTAAAAGAAGAAGAGAAGGATCGCAAAGGAATGAAGAAGAATGAGTAATAAAATAACGAGGGTGACGGAAGGGTTGCTTCAGGGAAATCGATCCGAACGAAATTGTTTGAAAGAGTAAAGTACCGAAGGGAATTACGGTTTTCGAAATTCACACCTTTTTTTAAGAGCCACTTCTGCAAGCCGGGGATCGTAAAACAATGAAAGAATAAAGGGGAACGAGCTATAAATTAATGAGAGAGAGAGAGAGAGAGAAGTGTGATTTTCGAGGAAGTCTTGTAGAGCCTCAAAATGAACAAGAAGAAAATAATACGATAAATGATGTAATCATATCTTTTTTTGAAAATTATTCACGACAGATTAATAGAGGATTTACAGAGGATTTGAGTTAGCAGGACTCTACGCTTCGCGAAGCGTTTGCGCAAAGTAGCAAGACGTGAGAAGAATAATGTCGCGAGCGGGATAAGTCTGATTAGTTTGAAAAATGTTATAATGATGAAACTGCAGAGATAATCCGTTGTTTTTACATAGTAACCTCCTCGGTACAGAGATACCGAGTAAACTACAATTTAATGAATTTTCAACTATACTTGAACCCACGCGAATATCTATTTGCAACACCAGTTTACGACGAGGTACCTGATCTGATTTTCGGTTATGGAATTATGGAATATCTGCACAGAATACAGAGTACAGAGCACGAGTAATTAACGAAATAAAAGATCAACGTATGTTAAGATCTCATCCAGATCCACGTGATTACGAAGTTTAGCAATTAAACCGCGAACCCGTCGATCTCTCCGCGACAGCGACAGTGTAATTATTTTTTCCGCGAGCCTCCGCGGAATTATTATCGACTCTGATGATCGCGTATGTGGGTCAGATATCAGATCCGAGAGAACGAGCGGACAAATATTTGCAACGCTCAGTGAAACGTCGCGCGGCCAATGAAATTTGTAATTCGTTAAAAATACGAAACAGTGATACACCTCGAAATATATATTTAAAAAAAAAAGCACAACGCTAAATATATAAATCGTGGTGTACTTTATAACCAATGTACAGGACAATAGACCGACTATCTAACAATAAATAACAACAAATTATTTTACATTTCTAAATTATTTATATACGATTGAAAAAATTGTAAAAAATTTCTCTCGCGTAAAATTTCCTTATTTTCGACTTGTATCACGTTTCTAACGAATAAACGAATTCTCCTCGCCGAAAGAAAAGTCTGGCAATTCGCCGGCAAAGTGGCATCTTCGTTTCATTCCCCTAAAAAATAAACAAACCCGGGAGCTCGCAATTTCCACCATCCATCTCGGAGCAACCCCAAGGTATGTCGACAAATGTCCAATTCGAAGTTTCGAACTGGAAGAGCAGCAGGGTGTCCTCCCATCGAAATCCCCCGAAAAAACCATGAGACCGAGTGCTCATCGCGAACTCGGTCCACGTCGTCTTCGCGCTCCCCTGCGTGGATGGGGGAGTCTTACCATCCCCAAAGGGGTTGGAGAAGGTTGTAGAGAGGGGGCTGTGTACCGTACAATTTATTTCTCTTTGCGTCTCATCGTCCCCGTCATTTTTCGCACGAGTCTGGCGCTATTCGAGGATGGGGACCTCGGGGGATGAGGGATTGGGGCCGGAAGAAAGGAGAACGAGGGGTAATCCGTCGTTTGTAGGCGACTTTATAAGGCGGCACGATACAATCGGATTCCCCGATGCTGCTTTGAGGAGACAGAGTCACTCCAAAGAGACTGAGAGAGAGCGAGAGAGAGCCGGCTGACGTTGCGATCAGCCGTCAGATGCAGTTAATCTGCTCTCCCTTCGAGGGGAGGCTAATTTCCAACGACTTCGAGGGGTTTGTACACCGCCCACGCCCCACACCCCCCATCCCCCACCTTTCAAGGTAAACGGGGACACCGGGACTCGCTTTATAATGAATTTTTCTGTAGGAGCCGGTGAAGCGGGCCGCCCCGCGTTCCTGTCTACCTCTTTTCAAGCTTCTTTCTTTGTTCCGACGAACCATTCACGCCGGCGAATCTAATGTCGGTATTAACCGCGACGCATTCTCCGGTTTACAAGCGAAAAATCATCAATCCTTTTCAACAGCCTCTGTTTATCCCGAGAATGTTCCCGGTAAGCGGAATGTCGAGACGTTTAAGATTAGCGTAATCGGATTCAGGAGGTCTCATTGTCCCGTAATAAATTCCGAAAAATTACAAATGAGCTCTTAATTATAAGCGGGAACTTGAACACCGGCGAAGCTAATGAAAGGGGAGAGGTGTTAAATGATAAAGAACGCATCCAATTTCTATAAGAGCAGGATTTGCGAGAGCCAACCCGAGTTCATCTTACACAGTCGGCGTTTCTCTAGGGCCTCCAGAGTTATCTCGTCGGAAGAAACCTCGTTTCCGGTAAAAGGATCCTGTTTCTTGCGCCGCACCGCGCCGCGGCAGATCGTCACCGTGTCGTTGGAAATAATAACCGGGCGGGCGGCTGGTGAAAAAATTTTAACCGGCTTTACACAATAAAGCAACGTATAATGCGGACGTAAGCCGCTCGAGGCACAAAGCACGTTTCTTGAGCATCTAATTTTCCCGACTTTGTAACGGGTCACGGAATAACTGGCACTCTTCGCAGCTGTTTCATATTTTCTTCACATTTTTGACCATGCCACGGACAAACACTACCGAAGGAAGAAAACAGCGGAGAAAGCCAGGATCAGGTTAGAGGAATTTTTCGTTTAACCACGCGTCGAGAGAAGCGTTCGGTTTTTAGCTTTTTCCAGCTTTTTATTCCATCATCGGCTCGATCTTTATCAATCTCCGACGCAGATTGCGAAACACGCGTCCGCCGCTTTAACTTATTCATGCCGTTTGTTTCGCGCGTTTCTACCGCGTCCCATCCGCTAACCCTCCGCCCCCGTTGTTCCAACCTATTTTATTCGTTTTGCACCGTTCTCGGCCCGTTTCATCTTCATTTATCCGGTGAATCCGCGCGCGTTTAAACGGTTAACCGAGTCGCAACCCAGTCAAAAATCAACCGGACAATCGTCCCGTCGAATTAAATCAGCGCCCGCTTAATGAACCGAGCGCGCGATTGTTAAAAAGTAATATCGACGCGATAATCCAGCCGCTCTCTGTTCCGCGTGATTTTTAAATATTCCCTCGGACTTCATTGTTGCCGGGAGGACTTTTACTTAGGGGACCACGAATTTTCAACGTTTTCCGAGTGTAATATTTAGGCTGCGGATCTTTATGAAATAATGGCTTTTGAAAATTTTCAAAAAATGCTAAGAAAGGAGGGTTAGGTTCATCACAGAATTTCGTACGATTTTAAATTATTTCAGATCTAAAACGACTTCTAACGTTTCTCTACAAAGAAATTGTATATTATAAAGTTCAACGAAAAAATAATCAAACTTTACATTCTAGTGTATCTACTCATACATGCTATTGTCGCCTAAATTCAGCGCAAACACGAGCTAAACGCAGTGAATATTGCAGAGGATACCTCACAACAAAATCCACGGAAAAGTGAACGAGTGGACACGCGAACGAAACGGGTTGGATTTTGTGTTTCGATTGTCTCGCGGTCGGATTAAGAAAAATAAAAAAAGGAGGAATCGTCGACATGAACAGAGGACAGAGAGAGAGAGAGAGAGGGGGGTGGGAGACAGAAGAAGGGTCGAGGGCTGGCTCCTCTAATTACCACGCTATCATTAGGACACCGAGTGCTTAATGGCACTTCGGGATAAAGTGGGCTCGGTTCGCGGACCCATTCGCCGGCTGATTTTAAAGGCAATTAAACTCTCCCCCTCCGTCCGGGGAAAACAGACGTCCCCTGTCTTCGAGCAACGATCTTCTGAGCCCGGCCATCGATTACCGTCTCTTTTCTCGAGGCTTTCTTATCGGTCAAGATACCAGCTACGGGATAATTCAGCTTTACGTTCATTCGACCCGTAGCGGTGTTCTTCAATTTCCGATGTAGCATTTTCAGCTCGATAAAATTGTTACGAGAAGAATGAAAAATTTTCGTCTGTCTCCGGACGAATGAAAATTGCTTGTCTACTCGGAACGAAAGCGCGGTTACCTCAGAAATATTCGATAGCGATTCGACGGCGTGAAAAATCGCATTTCTCTGTCCGATTGTTTCGCGAGCTTGGCGTGTTTTTCGAGGGGCACTCGAAAGCACTTTTTTCTCGAAGAAAGTGGCGCCAATCTTTCTCCCTTCGTCGCGCACTAACTTGTAACGAAACAATTTGCAAGTCTTATCAGAGAGGTCGACCGAGAAGGCCCGAGCGGCAAGAAAACTCGCGAAATAAAAAGAGAAAGATGGAGATAGATCTCGGAAGACGGGAATGCAGGAGGGGAGAGAGAGAGAGAAGGTTTTAAAGACTTTTAATTCGAGAGCGAAATGCTGGGCCATTTCTTCGGCGCAGTTTAAAGAAAACGCCATTGCGATGTAATAAAACATGCTTAATTACAGAGTGTCGGGTTGTGAGGCTGCGAGGAAGTTCTCCGGGCCGGGGGAAAGTAGAATTTCGAGAAGATCGAAAGTATGAGACACGCGACCGCGGCACGGATTAATTGGCTCCAACAGAACAAACATAAAAATGGTATTTAGTCAAGCCTGTTCGTTAAATTAAAAAATACGGCCTCTCTCGATTTTTCGGAACTCGTATATTTCGTTTAAAAGCAAAACAGGAATGTGTCGTTTCCAATTTTTCCTTTTTTTTCCGTCGCTGGTAGCGGGACTACATTGTCCCAACCTTGTCTCCATTGGTGTTTTGCGAAATTCCTGTAGTGTTTTTCGTTTCGAAACTTGTAACGGAAGTCGCGTAGTAAATTATCCAGCAGTAATCTTGAATCCATTAAGGCGAACAGCTTCGTAGTAATGAATAAAGTATCCTGAAAGCCTGCTCGAATAGACTATTAATTTGACGGTTCCAAGTGCGATCCACCCCTGTAATATTAATCCTCGATTACTATTACCTATTAATAATCCAGCCAATTGGTTGGTAATAAAACAAACCATAAACGTAATTAAATGAATGCGCGTTATTACAGCATACGGCTAATATACATGGTAAGACGTGTAAAACGAAGCGAAGCAAATTTTCCAAATTTTCTAATCCATTATGAGAGACGTCGCGCGATATTAGACTGCTTTAATTAACCGGACGAACAGGGGCGCGATAAGTACTAAGAAAATTTTAATAAAACCATACACGTGACGACACGGTTTGTCGCATTCCCCCGTCGACGACCCAGTTTCATTGGAACGCCCGACATAAATTAGGGTGAAATTAGCTGGCTCCGGGAAATCGATAAACAACCCGTTAGACGGAATGGTTGAATTTCCTTAATCGAGCGAACTATGGACGACTTTCGCTCATCCGGCGCATTTTAACTGATTACTATGGCCGGGCTGTTGACTTACAGGGGCGTGGTTCCAACATTCATCCTTCACTGACATCGCCATCTGTCTTTGTACAGGGTCATTCGAATTTAATCGCTGTAAAAGTCGTTTCGGGAGACGGGGTACTATCACGCGACACAGAAAATGTCTAACTGCGACGATACCGTTTCAAGAATACATTAACCGCAAGGTAATAAAATAATCAATGTATTTTAAATGTATCATTGCATTTCATTGCGTGGAATCTACTGATATTACTTATATTGAATTTCCTTGAAAACGAAGCCTCCATACGTCATCCGTCATACTTGATTTTCATCTTACTTCAATTTGTACCTATAAATTATGAAACACCACGTATTTAGGCACAGCGTGACAAAATTGTTCTTTGCGTTTTCTGTGAAAATCGAAACAATTCTGTATCTAGGGAATAATGATAATCGGGCCGAAACACTTGGAAAAAGTAGCGAGAGACCCGTGAAAAGATCGTAGTGGCATTGAATCGAGAAGCTCGCAGGGTTCAAAGAATTTTAAAGAATTCACATCGGGGACAAAGCAGTGGTTCGAGGGGCGCGAAGGGGGTACAAAATAATCGCCAATTGCATCTGAAAGAGGGACGAGGGAAGCGAGAGGGTGGAATTTACTTACCTCGGACTGAAGCGCGGACAAAAGGATAGATGCCTTTTTTTTCGTTCCGACGTCATTGTGTCTCATTTGTAAAATAGGGATGAAAAAAGCTTGCCGGTAGAAGAGACGAAGAGCATGGACGGAGGGGTGTTGGCAGAAGAAGGAGAAGAAGAAGATGAAGAAGGAGAAAAGCAGGCGGAATGGACGTGGGAAAAGAGAGGGGAAAGTGGGGACAAAGGTAGCGTCGACGACCCGCGCGTCGCGAAAACCCCGGGTGGTAGCTTGAAATAAAACCGAGACGAGTAAGTGCCGGCGTGATTAAAACAGAGCACTGTAGTTAACAATAGGATTCGTGTATGCGTTTTGTTGCCGGAGCTGAAAAAAAAAGAAACGGGAGCGAGCGAGAGAAAGGGATATGCGACTTGCAGCGTCGCGCATCTCCGCTGCTGAAAGACGGGGAAAACGTCAAAGAGGATTTTCCGGTGTTTGCGTCGGAAAAGGAGAATATTACTTTCGACGGTTCGAGAGCGACAGCCGTGTCGAATTACGCTCGCAAATGGAGCGTGAAAACAACTGCCGGCCCCGGTGACTCCCGCGGAACCCAATTAATTTTTGCGGACGATAACCGCGCGTTTTTTCACTTGCCAAGTACCGATCCGTCGTTTTTTTTTATTTATCGTCGACATTTTGCTTCTTTTCTTTCGCTTTGGTTGTCACGTTTCACAGGCTCGGTCGAATGTTAACCGGATTTTGCATTGCACGACAGCATACTTGTTCTAGTCAGACACGAATGGTGTCGGACTGCGTCACGGGCGATTCTACTTAAATGTTTTTCTCGATATCTGGAACGAGCATCTATCGACAAATACACCGATGTATGAAATTAAATAGGGTTTGCTCAACTTCCAGTTACTTTAACATCACTCCTAACACCGCTAATCAACTCGTTAAACACTCGAGTGCATCTAGCGGAAAGTTTTCGGAAGAAAAACGAAAAAAATTATAGTATCGGAGGAAACGTGAAAGTTCAGCTGCTTAGGATTCCGTTTCCGGAGCCGTGTAACATAATTGCGAAATTGAATTTTCGCCCAAGGTAGAAGTAATTATTTATAATTTGTTATTCGTGCGTTCAATATTTCCTCTGAGAGGTGGATATTTATTTTAGTCTCTCCAAGCCAACATCTTGCCGTATTTAAAATTCACCGGAGAGAAAAAACCTCAAACTTCTCATAAATTCGCGTACTTCTTAATTGCCATATTTTATGTATCGACTGGGAACATTTCTCGGTTTTAAGGGTCTTGTTCTTTGAACTTTCCCGGGGGAAACTAACTCCATTTATCCGCCCTCGTATCTTTGCGCTCGAATTTTCCGCGCGGCCGCGGCCGAACACTTTTCGAGAAGAATTTGTCGATTAATAAAAATTATGGAATGCATTAGTCGATGAAACTTTATTGTAATCACGTCGGCGGAAGGTTTATCGAAAGCGTGCAGAGTCTGCGAATTTTAACGCTCCGAACTTTTCCGGACGCCACAGAATCGGTGAACCAAGAACCAAGAAAGACAGTTTAAATTCTAAATTCTAAAAATTCTAAATTCTACCAAAACTAAATATTATATATTAATAATTGTGTTCGGGCTGGGACGCTACGGATTTCCAGCATTAACGTTTAATTTGTTGCAATAAATGTGGTCAGCAGCGGGGAGAGACCGCGGAATCCCATTTCCTTCTATCAAATTACTTGTGGGGATGGTGGAGTTGCGAAAGGAATTGCGAGAGAGGCAGGGGGTTGGAAAGGAACGGAGAAAGAAAAAGCAGGGGAAAAAAGAATATCGGAGATACGGCGGCGGCGGCGAACCGGTGTAATTAACGTCGTAAAATTCCGTGCCGTCGGTGTCTCGAGGAATAATCGTAGGAAAGCAGCCCGTTGGCCAGAGTTTCGTCATTAAATGGACGATTTCCCCGGAAAATAACGTTTTCGCGGGGGGCGACGCGTATCGCAACGCGGATGGAATTGCATGCAGGTGAATAACGATGACGTCGGGGCGCACCGAGGCAAGAATACACGGGAAGTAGTGAAAAGATTTGCTCGTCTCTAAAGACGTCAGCCGGCTCGGAATTTAAAGGGAAACCGTCCACGGGAATACGGCCCCTTTCGCCGGCAGAAAATTATGTCAAGGGAAGCCAATTTCCCCGCAGCTATATTCGTATCAGGATCGTTAACGATAAATCCTCCTCTAATGGTCAATTCTATTTATTTTGCAAATACTAACTGCGGTAAAGTGCGCGGTTTACGGAGCCTGCATAAATTGCTTACGCAATCCTGCTCCGTCCTGGTTTTATTTAAATTATTTCTTCAGAAATTTATTCGTATCAACGCGACACCTGTGGATAACTTAAAATTCCGGAGCTCGTTTGTTTTAATATGAACGCGACGAGCGCGAGCGGTTCATTAACTTCACCTCGTTACTTATTTACGCAGCGATAGATATCGATTGAACGACAAACGGTAAATTGTTTGGTATTCGTGTTACTTGACATTATTGTTACTATTATCGGTGTCGAACGAGCGCGACTGTTCTAAAACACGCATTAATAAATAATGAAGCTTTTCATTAAACAAACCGTTAATTGAAATTCCATTGCTACAACGTAAAACATTTCGAGTTCTCGTTAACAGTCATTTGCAGGTTTATACAAAATTATTGATTAATGTTCCCTACAGACTGTTACACAATCGATAAACGCTCGTAATTAATTCGTTGCGTACAGCGGCCACCTTGTTAAAACATGTTGCGGTATTGTAACTAGGGCAATCTATGCAAGCTATTCGTCACCACGATTAGCGGTACAGGATCCACGTGACGTGGGAGTGAATAATTTTGTTGATCTAGGGGAAAGTTGGTTGGTCCGTTTGCCGGGATCGAGAAAATTTTAATAAGTTCGAAAGAGGGATAAGACGGATTCGCGACGCGTGTTAGGAAATTGAAGCGAATTTGCAGAGATCGAGCATATTCGAGCCCCTGGAATCGTTCGCGAACCGAATTCGCAATCCGTTCTCTTCAACATTGTCGCAGGGATAAAGGGTTCTTACCTTCGATCTGCCCTCGACACGTTTCTCTTGATTCAGCTGGATCCAAGCATCCCATCGGTGCCTGTAGACAGTCAACGTATTCCATTCGTTCAGTTTAACGGTTTGCGTGCTCCTGACGGTGCCGACGCCACTGCCACAGTCGAACCTACGAACAAATGCCAAGGCTACGTGAACTTTCCACGTGAATGCCACGCTCCGAAGATTTATCACACGCTTTGGATAGCTTAGGCAGCTTCTTTCCGGATTATAAATTGATCCTTTTTGCCATCGTTATACACCCTCGCTCGCGAAAATTACAAATTTACATTTTTCTCTCTTTTCATTTAAAAATTCATAAGACTCCGACGTTGAGAATTTATTTCTATAAAACGACGGAATGCATATTAACGGGTTACCAACACTTTTCGCAATACGTTCGAGCACGATTCAATAAATCCCATGGAACATTTTATATCGTACCACTATACGCAATAGGTTTTTATTATGTATGTTAATAAAGGGGAACACGTTTAATCAATTTTAATTTGCAATTTGCAGCTAGCTTGCAGTACCCAGTAGGGAGGGTACAGTAGATTTAATCAAGCCATATTACAACTGCAGTGAATGAGATTTTAGATTGCAAAAAATTTTTTTATTATCTCGCGGCGTTGTACCTCAATCGTGATTGAGAATATCAGCATAATATGGAAATGTTCCGAGTAATAAAATTAATATTGCGTTTCGCGAAAAACTACCCTCTCGACGAATCGTACGGAGCGAGGTACATTAAATCAGATGGAATTAAACATCTTTTTGCAATGTAGTTTTTTGATATTACGAAGCAGGTAGTAAAGCGAAGCGACCCATTTGGCGTCATTTTTAAATGCGACCCGTTCGAACTGTTTGATGGAAGAGGTATCCTTAATTCAGCGACGCGCGGCTCCGGTATAGTTCGAGTTCAAAACACGAATAAATGATGCATGGTCTCGTCGATTTCCGTCGACGCGCCGTTACCCCATTATTCATCCCCTTGGTTTCTTCTCCGGTATGTTTCGCCGTTCTCCCGAAACGATTCCGCACGGAGGAAAGACAGAAAGTTCCCCGCGAAGCGTGCTCAACCGCCGCGGCAAGGGTCGGATCCTAAGTTGCGGCAATTATCACTGTCGGGGGTAAACGACATGGTAATGAGAAATTTTAACGAGTTGCGCCGAGTGCACTCGTAAATCCTGCACGGTCGAAGCACGTAATTAATAGCACGCAGACAGCGGCACGCGTGCGACTCCCCAACTTTTCTGTCGCGCGTTCCTGCGCTCACCCACGATCCAAACTACGATCCAACGAAATCTTCTTGCGCAGCCAATCGATGGCCATGGTCCATCGACAAGAAATCCGAATAACCGTACATTTTCTAGCACGCATCAATTTTCACTGGCTATTTCATCGGGATCAAAAAGTTCGACTTAAATCGACTTTCTTCGATTTTTTCTAGGACTTCTCGAACATTCTGCTTCCGCGAAGCGGCCAAGATTACCGGAGCTCCAACTTTTATGCTTGCACTTCGGCCCGAAGTCGAAACTTCGAGTTCTGCCTCCAATCTTCGATCTTCGTGCCTCGAAATTTAACTTTCGCGCTCGAACTTCTCTGCTCTCTGATCTCCGACCTTCTTAATCTTCGATTTTGTACGGCGTCCCCTGATTTATTAAGATGCTCGACAAAGTACCATGCATTCTCGAAATTTGTCCTCTTAATATCAACCAAAAAATTTTAATGATACTCTAACACTCGGTACTTCATTCGAAAAATTCATCTTTGAATTTGCGTAAACATTTTTGGCAGTCGGGATTCGAAGAAGGCAGATTATTACCAAGGACAGTTTGGGGTGGCGGAATGCAGCAGCGGATCTATCGGTGTCACGGCGCGCGGCGGCGTGAAGATTCCGCAGCTCGAAAGCTGTTCAGTTCCCCAAGGTAGTCTCATTTTTCGGGGAGACCGAGCGAAATAATTAAGAGCTCCCGGGAGCGTATTGCAAGATGCAACCCTGACCTTCTTCCAGTCGCACTTTTTCTTTCCGGCAATCGCAACGCCATGCCAGGCTGTAACTGCACTTGACATTTCCACGACGTCGATGATACACAACGCGACTGGAATAAAGTCACGTTCCGAGGCTTAATAAAGCCCTGGCTGCGACTAACCAACGACAATTGGAGATTCGATAATGAGCGCAGCGTCTGAAATTCCTCTGTCTTTTGTGGAACGCCAAGGACAAAAGGAGATCCTGCAACAGAGATCTTCTCAACGTTCAAAAAAGATAGTCCCCGAGAAATAATAATAATATTTGCAAGCGACACACGATTCTCCGTCCAGCCATAAAAATTTATTTTTAATCCGACCGTTCTCGCAACAACTTTACCCCTTCGCACTCGGACCGTTTCACCTGGAAAATTAAATAGTCCTTTCGACCTAGAATATTTCCATTCCCTATGATTTTTAGAATTTTCTATATTATCTCATACAATGCCTAAATGTTTAGTAATCGATTAAATACCGATGCATTTAACAATCTAAACAATATTTCGAATAACGGTACAGCAATTTTTAGTGGTACCTCAGAGTCACCATTCGAATGCTAAGAGTTCAGAGCAAAACTCTTTCATCACATGAAAAATGTTAAAATTAACGCCTAATTCCAGAATCGGAAAAGGCTTCCGGTTCTCTCACTTTTTTCGATCGAATGGTCGAAAAGGTCCGAGGGTAAAGATCGTCTTTCGAGCCCGTGGAGCTCGATTCTCGAACGAGAATGAGCGAGAGAGACAACGACCACGGTTCTTTTAGCAGTATCTTTTGGCTGGGTTCCAGGTCAGAATTTCTATTTCTCTCCGATCCGTGGCTGGCTGGATATATCATTTCCGTTCGAAACATCCGGTCGGTCGTGGATGCAACCATAACGCGGACATCGGTCTACGTAAAAGTGATTCTGCGGGGAGAGAAGAGGCAAAGAGAGATAGAGAGAGCGTGAAGATACGCGGCTTATGCCGAAGAAAAGGAAACTCAGATTGGATAGCTAAGCCGGCAAACTCGGCCAGTGATTTCGTTCCGATGCGACGTTGAAAGCAAACGGTAACTAGTATTATAGCTGCTGGATCACGCAAGATTTTGTTTCGGCTAGGAAAAAGCTTCGCCGCTTATCTGGCAATTTGAATGACTAATGACTCCGCTGTGTTAGGATACTTATCGGCAATTGAGGAGCTTCAAAAGCCTCATCCGGGTTCTGATCTTCAGGAGGCTAACTCTTAAAAACTTATAACGTTCACCTTTTCAATGAGACTTGGTTGTTTTGCGAGTACGTTATCGATCGGCGGGTTATACCACTTACGCGTCGTTCCGATCCACCGTATTTATTTCCGGGCATATTAAAAAAGACTATTTATGTCATTCCTTCGGGTAATTCGCGAGCGTTCTGCTTAACAGGGCGATAAATCTCTCTCTGCCAATCGTTTAACGTTCGGTTAATGAATTATGGAAACGACGCCGAGGAACAATGAACGATTATCCAGGCAGCATTGAATAAATTACACCAACAGTTCGAGCCGAGAGTTTCTATGGAGACCGCGTTTCGATCGCTTCATCTGGGTCATCTCGGTAATTAACTACGTATTCCTGTGTTTGAACAAATTTCCCGTGCAATGTCTTACCGGCTCGCAATCAACCGGCACGATTATTCACATTAATCACGGGTATCGCTCTGTAGAAAATTTCGGATCTGATTCGCAAGATAAAACTCTTGTTCGACTCTTGAGTATGCAGCGTGCAGTGATCGTTTTTCAATGAATTACAGGGCAACGAGTGCCGTGCAATTTAGTCTTTTAAATAAACGAGCGAATAACTAACCTAAACCTAACCTAATTGAACGTCTAGACTTGTAGACTGCTGTTCCGTACGTAGGTGTTGCGTTTAAATCGGCTGTCAGCGTGCCGGCAGTTATGGGTTATTAAACTGTAAACGAAAAATTAGTTTTGCGGGTGGAATTCTTAATTAATGGCCGCGTCAAAGTCCCGCCGGTACGTTATCGGACTAAAGTGTCCCGTAAAAGTTTCAGGGAAAAGTTTCCGCGGCCCCTGTTAGGGAACTATACACCGTCGCGACGACCAAGTTCATTTACGCGATACTTGACAGCAGTATCAAGGCTGGCTCCCACGAGACGCACGGAAGAATTCATTTTCAGCCGCGTATCATAATCCCCGGGCAGAAAAGTTGAGTCGAGGACCTTCGCGGTCGTTTGCCAGACAACGATAACTCGAAAATCATAAAACGCAGACGCTGACGCGCGACGCACCGGAACTACTTTCCGTCCATCGGCAACGAGAAATGGAAATGAAATCGAATGTCGGGGAATTTAAATCGAGATCGAGATCAAGAGGTTCGAGCAAACAGTGTGCTCTCGCGAGACACGGTCCCACCGATGGAAATTAACCGTTGCCAGTGTCGAGACGAGTTCCGAGAATGGGACACGTCTTTCAGCCGAATTTCCATCAGAGTTTGCCGATTGCGTCGCCCATTCCCCTCGTGTAGACGGGGGAACCGTGTATCGTGGTAAATTGAAGTAAATCGCGGTTTCGCGCCGGATCCTTTGATGTCCCGCCGCTAATGGGCCAATGAAGTTCGGCGCGAGAAACTTTGGTTATTGCCGGAAGTTGAGGAAAGTTGGTTGGCATAATTCGGCACCGGTTGACGACGGGGCCACGGTTTCCTGCAAACACTGGGGCCCCTCGTTATATCGTTCCGATCGATCGGACCTCGCCTACGATTTTAGCCGAATCCCCATTTGCCGAGCTGCTGACTGCCGATTCCGTTCGTTCTTCAGCGAACGACGAGGATTTAATCGCCGCGCGGATTTCGGAGGTCGTAGGTCGACGTAATGGCGGCTGCTCGCGTTAATAGCAGTTCGGGAAACGTATTAATCTCCTCTGGGCACAATTTCGGAGTCAAAGCTCGCGACAAATACCCTTTTTGTTTCGTTTCTCTTCCTTGACGGTTCAATCCGATTCAACGAATATGGTATACGTATACTACCGTAATATGTACGATGAGAATAAGTTTCTCGAATCGCAGCGAGTTACCGAAAATTATTACACGAAGAAAGATCCTTTAAGAATTAATCGCCTTAAAGAGAAGATACGACTGCGCCCCTGTAACGCAGGTAAATTCATGGATCCCTAAATTATGAGCAAGCTGGAAGTGATTTATAAAGAATTCATTGAATTTGTTAGCGCCTATATCCTCGGAAGTCTACTAAATTTCTGTTGACTACATGAAAAGTTATTGCCGGAGTGAACTTACGGAAAGTCGTAAAATTGCATCCTCGAGCTACTTAAGTAAACCGAATATTCCATCCTATTTGTTATGCTCATTAAAGAGTTTAATCTTATAGAATAACCTTGGAAATTTATTCCTTTCGAATCCTTTCCGGGAAAATCCTTCTACCGTTTCCACTTGTAATTTTTAGGATATTTACTCGCGCGAGAGCAAGGGAAAGCTACTCCCTCCAGCTGAATCGAATTACATAATTTCTACAGAAATGCTATTTTCTGATAGTTTTACGCGGAAGTCGCCACACGATTTTTTCCATTTAAAAAATACATGGTAAACGATACGAATAAGAGTTACAAAATAACGATCACGCGGATTACATATTCTCAAAGTTTCGCAATTTCCCGAGTTTCCATATTGGCGTGCATACCTTGCAAGTGCTTCAAAGAGGGAGAGGATTTAGCAATTCCAAAATTCGACACACTTTGGCGAGGCATTGCCAAACAGATTCTCTCTGGCTCGGTTCGAGGACGAGGACTAAAGAACGAGCCCCTTCGCCAATAGAGAAATCCGCGTTGCCGCATCCCGAGTGACAATTGCGCCTCGTCGGTGGTTTTAAGTCGCGTTGCTGTACGACGACGGGGGTGGTGGCATCGTTACCTAAATTCGATGAATCCGTGATGCAGTATCAAGGCCATGAAGTCCCCCTGAAGATCGTCCCTCTCTCCAGCGAGCAGCAGAATGCCGTCCCACGCCTCGGGCCGGAATTCCAATTCTAATTGGACGTGTTTATAGGCAGCTTTCAGGGCGGGGAACGCCAGCCAACCGGAGCCCGTGAAACGGGGTGACCTGACTTCGGCCTCTGCAAGCAAAAACGATTAGCGTCGTTAGAGTCTCGTTATCATCGCGATCGGCGCCACGAGAAATGGAGAGCATAATTCAAGAAGAATCATTATTCTCGCAAAAAAAAGATTCAATGTCGTCCCGGCAAAGGAAGCATAGGAGATCTGCGGCCATTCTGTTCGACGTCAGAAGCGAGGGGACAGGTTTTGGGGTGAGCGGGGGTGGAGAAAGTGCCATACCGTTTTCGTTCCCCAGGCCCGAAGCATCCGAGGAAACGAAGAAATATGGTGAAAGTCGCGGGGGTGGCGGAAGAGGGGCAGACAGGAAGCCGGGGATCGTGGATGCCAGGAACGTGCGAGGCTTAGAGAACATCCTTTACCTTTGGCGGTGCGGAGCCGACTATCAGTCAAGGGAACAACACTGTACACAGGAGAAGAGGACCCTCGGTTGGTAGTACACGCGAGTATAAGGGCGGCGATAAATCAGGCCGACAAAAGGAATGGGAAAACCTGCGACCGCTCCTCACGAAAATGGAATAACGCCTTCTGATCTGCGAATTCACTCGCGTAATAAACGTTATTCGACCAACTGCGCTGCTATTCCAACGAGAAGGGCAACGCTTTCGGTGAATCATTCGATCACCGCTATCTGTCAAATCAATTATTACCGGTATCATCGGATTCAATGGACATTCTCAAAGAAGAATATACGTATGTATTCTATGTACATGTATCTATGTTCCGACATGACCCTTTTCCACCTTTTTTTTTTTTTTTTTTTTTTAAAGATGTGGAGTAAATCGGCACAAGTCCGTAAAACCTCCACACCTAAGGTCTCCAAAATTCTTTGGATCCTTACTGGCCCACTATAAGTGATTGATCCTCAACCCTCCGACCCGCTTTCCGCATCCTGTAAGGGAGGGACCAATTAACTTTAACGCCTGTTCTTTGCTCACCTAACCTTTTTCCACGTAAAATGCTCGCTAAATAATTTTTAAGGGCCAAAGCCCGAAGTAATGAAAAAAGTTAATTACACAGCTGGGATCGTACAATTCGCGAGGTTGCCGTCAAGCGGACAGCATTGAATCGGCTACTCGGTGTACAAGGGAAAGGTGAAAATCTCTCCGGAGAAAAGTCTGGGGGTCAAGCACGGAACCGACGCGGTTCCCAGAGGAGCTGGACCGACCTTGACCAGTCGAAATCCTCAGACCCAACCAACGTCGTGGATCCTGCGACTGTGAGACGAAGAGACCGTGCAAATATTCCCGGAATCTCTCGTATGCAGAGCGGCACGCGTAACGAACCGGGAAATCTCGTTGTTTGTATTCCGGCGAGCCAAAAAATCAGCGGCATCATTCCCGAATGAAGAGAAGGGGCGCCGAGACGTGTTCCACGGCTGCGACGTTTTGCGAGTCGGCCTTCGTTACCGCGATAAATCGGAGCTTGGTGTTTCGCATTTTTAATTGGTCGCCGCTGATTGCCCCTAGGAATAACCCCTGGAAGGCAAAACCTTTTGGCGCTGTGCAGAAACGGCAAGTCGGCTAAAGAAGTATCGATTAGTTTGGACGTAGGAAAGGTCTTGGCTGAACTTTCACTCAGGGGATTGTTGTAACGTTACACGATTCGAGGAAAAATTTATGAGACTTTCGATTCTACCACGAGGAATCCAAGTTTCACTGTGCGGAGTTCACGTCGATGTTTTCATGTAGCTAATCGACGTTAAGCAACCATGCGAGCACGAACACATCGATCGGTCGTCGCGTATAACCGCAATGCACTTCCGATCGTGCCGCCGCATTTTTATCGTAGCTACTCGGCAAAATGGACACGCCCCACCTCCCGCTGTACTACCCCCGGCTGGTCGGCCGCGAATTTATGCAACGGATTAGCGTGACTCGTCCGAGTACGCCGAGGTTTCATCGTTCATCCGAATTAACTTGCAAACCGGCGCGGCAGCGCGGCGTCCGAGGAAACAACGACCGTCCTTTGTCTGGCTTTATAGCGCGAGTCGAACGCTTCGGGATTGTACAGCGTGATTCGAGCAGCCTATCCAATTGTAGGTAAAGTTGTAGATTTACAACTTTCTTGTAAAATACAACGAAATGATGTATGAAATTTTTATGGAATTTCTTTGAACATCGAATATCAAACATCGCATCGGATATATATATTTTTGTATGTAAAATGCCGGAACAAATGTGAAGCCCTTAAGTGTATTATAATTATAAGCGTTTACGGTCCACTCGACGCGAAAGCGTGTTCGTCACGCGCGGCACTTTCAGCTTTAATTTTCTATATTCGCCCGGACCGCGTCGGCACGTTTTAATAAAGAATGAAACGTTAAGAACGACGTCTCATGGCACTCCGGTTAATTCTCAAAGAGTGGGACTCAAGAATAAAGCTTCTTAACGGGTTATTTTCTCCCGCGTCGACGGAATTTATGCGAATTTTCAATACCACTTAGGCCCGTCGGTAAACAATGTCGACAACAACCAAGCCCGTGAAAGTTTCCGCTGGCTGTGCTGACAAGTATTTCGAGCTGGTAACTCTAAAAAACCAATCGACCGAACGTAATAATCGATTCGTAACCCTAATGATTGCCTACGAAATCGAATGAACGCGCAGATGATCGAGATTATTTCCAAGACTGGAATACATTTTGCTAATTGCGCACTGTTACACAGATGAATCAATTTGCACACCTAATAAATACACGATGCTCGCGAAGTCGACCGGAACGCGTGACCGGAAATCAATGACGCCAAAGTGTGACAAACGATCGGATGCGGTCACGATTAAGGAATTATTTACAGTTTTCGAGCGCTTCCGAACCGAACCTATCACGGCCAATTAAACTACCGAGCTTATATAACCTGTTGTGCGTTTAATTACCCCCCACGGTGTAATCGGTTTAAATAAACATGTGTTTGTTTGATGAACTTGATTTAAGGCCGCGGGAGAGGATCTCGCGGAAACAAGATTCGCGCGTGTGTGCATCGTGTTTTAGATTTCGCAGTCGAAGCTGGCTGCAATGCGGTTGCAAATAAATACGAATGCGTATACACATTACCCGAAATCGATTGAAAAATCGAGTAGGCGAGTTAACCCTCGTACGCTCCTCAAGAGCACTCGCATAAAAGAGACTATCGCAATCGTTCACCCATTTGTCTTCTACACGTTGGATCAACAACATTTTACAGTATGTGGAAATAGTAAATGGATGAATTTGTACCTTGAGGAACGTATAAGGGTTAACAAACTTCCGGTGATAGGTGGCTTGAAATTTATCAAGTTCTTAGGGATGATCGCAACCCTTTGAAACTTGCAGATAAAATTTTGTTTTGCCAAAAACTGCGGCTGGATTTTTCCCGCAGCTAGGTAAACGGAGAAATGGCTCGTTCGCGAGGGGATGACGATTGTTGCGGGACCGGCGACCCTTCTTTCGTTCGCGGAGTGTCGGGATCCGTCACTTTGGCCCTTTGCCAGATCCAGTTTCCTGGACGGAGCCTCGATTAACCACTCGGACCCGGGGAGGGGGCGAGGAGGGGAGGGGCGCGATTCATCGCGCTTGAAGATTTGCAAGCCACGCCAAACAGAAGAGTGTCGCGCAATCGACAAGTTCCCGCGCAGCCCCATCGCGTCGCGCGCCCCGTTGTGGTTCACCGAGTCAATTCCGAAAGTTTGATAGAATCTCGGCAACAGCTAGATAGCTGTTACTATATTCTCGTGTCGTTTCAAAGCTAGACGGGCACGTAACTGTTTAATAGAAATCGCGCGGAAGTGCTACGACCGTTTCGAACCGGCACGCGGCAGCCCGACGCACTCTTATGCAATCGTATTGCGAAACTGCCGCTTTTATGCAGGCGAATTTCACGAAAATAATATCCAACGAAACTCCCCTTTTCTCGTTAATACTTCTGGAAAATTAGATTAGGCTAACCTTCGTTGCAAAGGACGGCGTTTATTGCCGGCTAATTGATCCTTATTGGCTTGTGCTTTAATACCACGCGATTTTTTAGGAATTCGCGAGTGTAAATGAAACAGAATTTCTTCTACAGATAAATGGAATTCATAATTTATGCTGTGGTAAATTCTGTAATGATCGCGACTAATATTTTTCAGTCGCGCGTTCCTGCGCTGAAATGGTAGATGTATGTACAATCCACTGCTACGAGGAGGGAGTCCGCCAGATGGTGTAACAGTTTGATACGGTACATCACAATAACAACCGTTTCTCGATTTACACAGTGGATACTCTCTTCTGGTCGTTCTATTTCCCGTGTGGTGCGAGAGATCGAATAAATCATGTCCGCTGGTGTAAAAAAAAAAATTGAAACGATACACGCAACAATATGAGATACAGTGTCGTCGTGGCAACGAACATCGTGTGTGCTCATAGACGAGAAATATAACGATCTCGTGAATATAATAAAACATTTATACCTGCTGATCCCCGACACGATTTTATCATAATTCCATTTTCCTCACCCATTCTCGAGGCACGTTGAACTTGAACCGGTTGTATTCGAAAAGGAAAAATGGGAATTCGGTTAACGACGCGGCTCGCGATTTGCATGCAAAGCGGACTCTATCCGGTTAATACGATTCTAGCGCGTGGTCAATTTAAGATGCGATGCTACCGGTGCTCGATCGGATCCAGAGATCCCGGGAGGTTGACGAGCTTTCGATTGGTCCACCCATTCTTGCCACGACTTGATTGATCTTTGCGCCTTTATGCAAACTAAATATAGGGATCAAAAGGCCTTCGGTTTCTTTGCAGCTCCCATTGCTCTCGCGTTCCGTCTCGTTCCCTTGCCGCGGGAACGGTAATGGCACTTCTTTGTCCGAAGACTTTGTCATCCGCGGTCACTTTGCTTCTTCGACACCTTTGAAGTCCTCGCTATCGATCGCGACTCAATTTGCAGAGTCAAGAGAACCGTGACGCGTTCGCTACGCGTAAATTACAGTCTTGCCGATTGGTATTAGTTTGTTAAATGTATAGTTGGTTCATATACATTTTCCCGAATACACCGTAATATTTGAATTCTAAAGATCGGTGCAAAGGGTTCGCCGTGGCTTCCCCGTGGACACAGCTTTACAATTACAAAGTTCAATCTCTCGGGCATTAAGCGAATAAATTAATTGAATCAACTCTATCGAGGAGTCTCTACCATTGATACACTTCTTCGCGTCCTGTTTTCCTGATTGACCCTTTTCGATCGCTCTTGCCATTTCTTGGCGCTTTCGTGCCTCCCTCGTTCGACTCTTTCTATTAATTTCCTGGTCGAGATCTTGAGTGCTTTTTCTTGATCACCTCGTCCACGAGCTCGGGCGCTTTCAGTTTTCTATTTCCTGCTTTGGCTCGTTGACGTCTTCAGATTTCTGCCCCGGTTTTCAGTTTTCTAGATTTTCAATCTCTCGACCCTCTTTGTATCAAATTGATCTTTCTGTCTCTTTCTCGCTCTTTTCATACTCCCCGCCGTGTCTCGTATCAGCTCTTCAGATTGCGTGAGACTTGTTTCTCTCTCTTCCTCGAGAGAGAGAGAGAAAGAGAGAGAGAGAGAGAGAGAGAGAGAGAGATGTATTGACTCGAAGTAAACAGCATAAACGCGACAAATTCCTAAGATACGTCTTCGTAACAGCTAACTCGTATTTACGTGCGCGTCGTACGAATCGAGAATGCATCTCTTAAAAGATCGAGATTGAAGGATCGCAAAGGGACGAGAGCAATTTTCAGATTTTCCGTGCAGGAGTTCGCCGGGGTGGGTCGGTCGAAAGATAAGGTTGAAACGTCCGGGTAAAGATTATTTCTAAATTTCCTTCTCTCCTTCTTGCCACTCGTGGACCGCTTTAATATTTTTTAACCAGCCCACTCGGATTTTTGCATATTTTGGGTGAGCGCCGCGGCTTAAACGCCGCTCTTAATCCTGAAAGGGGTCCCTTATGGTCTACTCTCGCGCTTAACAATCGCCGAAAAAAAATCCTCCTCGTCGACGATCTCCAGATTTTTATACAGCTTCCTTTCATCTGGCAAAGAAGCTGCTTGGAAAATCAATTTACACATTTTCTACAAATCGTACAATTTATGTAAACACTTCCGGAAGCTCGTACCAAGTTTTAATCAGTGACACAATTAGTCTAGATTATCGAAAGACTTGAATGACGTCGAAGAAACTAAAAGCATCGTTTCAACACGCCGAAAATATGAGTTTAGTGTTCCAGCGAGCCGAAAACAACCGATGGGTGAACTTCCTCCTAAAGAAAAGATATTTCAGCTACTCCGCCGAAAAAGTTCTCTTACGGAAAGAAGTAACGATAAATAGGAGACGCAAAAATGAAATTGGTCCTCTCGCGTTTAATCACGGTCTTTTCAGAAACCGCGTGCAACAGAATGATTTTGTAGGGCGACGTTGACTAATTCTGCAAAAATGTCGACGGAAAATAAAAAGGAGCGCGTCAACGATTAACTAACCGGAGACATTCAGCAGAAAGCGACTCGGCTGGCGCGTGGAGCTTGACAGTGAGCGAGGAAAATTTGCCGCGTCTTCGTGAAGTTGACAAAGGGACCGCGCCGGGGTTAACGAAGACGAGATAATCTGGCTGACGGAGGGCGCCGCGGAAAAACAGAGCATTGTTTAAATGAAATCAGGAAAAACTGAGGGGGTACGAGATCCTCGGGGCGACAGAAAGTAATTGGCTTTATTTACTGCCACACTTTTGGTAACCCCCTAGAAAGAGAACGGTGCCCGTTCGTTTTTCACGGTTTCACCTTGCCGCGGGTCTTCTTCGCGCGTGCATTTACATACCAGCCCCGCGGTTCGTTTAATTAATTCTTCTGGATTTCCTTGATCTACAACGAATTCATTTACCTTTATACAACATCCGCCGGGCTGCTCCTCGTCCCTACCTCCCGCGCTTTTAATTAATCAATCGAACGGCGGTCCGCTTCTTGCAGCTAATTAACGATCGCCTCGAATACATTTTATCGAGGATATTTCTCTCCTCGAATAATGCTCGGTAATTGCCAGTTTATCAGGCTGAACATTTAAATCGTGAAATTAATTATCGGAAGCCTGCGCGTGGAACTCTCGCTATTAGGACGTTTTACCGTCAAGATGTTCTTTGCTTTGAGCATCTAATTGAATCATAATTATTACTTGCAAATGTTTTCCCAAGAGCATCAAACCCTAATAATTATTACTTTAAAAGTCTAACAACGTCTATTAAATATTTTGCTCGAGCTACGGGCACAAGCAGAGAAAAATACCGAAGAAAAACGGAGGATCGGCTGAGATGCAAAGCGGGCTCGCGAAAATTCCGCAAGGCAATAATGCGAGTCCCGTGACGATAAAACGTACTCTGGAGGGATGAAAGTGGCGAGGGCGTGAAGACGACGAGGGATGCTAGAGAGAAAGCGAGAGAGAGAGAGAGAGAGAGAGAGAGAGAGAGAGAGAGAGAGGAGGGTTCGGTGTTTCGAACGAGAAGATTCGCAAGGTTTTCTACGGGGGTGTGTGCGGACGTTGCGAGCGGGGGGTGGCCGTCGGATGGTAAGTGGCCGGGTTGCACGTGTTCACGTGTTCGCCGTGGTCCGATGAAAAATGCAGCGACGTAAAAAGAGCGTCGGATATATTTGCAGCAGCGGTGGCGAAGGGTCGCGGGCACACGCCGTCGCGTCGCGTCGGTTCCATTAATGGCTCCCCAGCGCAATTTCACCGGGGGATAATGGTTTTGAACACGCTCCTAGTCGGTTCGCTCCTATTCGTCCCCACGCTGGCAAAAGTGCACTTTCTCGCACGGACAGCACGCCCTCGAAACATCCCTCGGGTCCTCGACTCGAGATCGATGCAGGACCTCAAGGAGCAACCTCGAACAATCGATACTTATTACAATGGTCCGCGACCCTGTTCTTTGTTCCCATTTTTACCACGTTTTTATTAGCTCGCTTTCTTGTTTGTCTGTTTGTCTGTTTGTTCGGTGGCAAATTTTGCAATTGATTTTAAACTAACTTCCTGATGAGCTAGAGACTTGAAATTGCACACATGGTTCAGAACTGGATGACAATGCATTATTCAAAAAAAAAAAAATTTTTAGAAAGTCTTACCGTTTCGGAGAAAATAACAACTAAATATTTACCTTTTCATCCCCCCGCGAACTACGTCATCGCGTTCAGCGATCCCCACTTCGCTCGACAACCCTCTCTACTTTACTATGCGTGCGCACTCTGACTCGTCCCCACTCCACGGACCCATTTCCCCCCGACGCGCGAACCATCGGTAGTGTAGTACATCTTCGCGCGACGATCGTGGCCGGTAGTGTATCATCGCTTTATTTACCAAGTGAAATTTACAGTAAGCTTAGTGAGTATACAAAGTATTAATAAAGAGTGATACAAGTATTA